>JAQFYP010000086.1:0-41024 GCA_034694865.1 Bilobella braunerae
TTTATTCAAAACAATAATGTGCTGCAAAGTCCACCGAGGCTTTGCAGTCTTGGATCACCGAGATCCGAATGCAGACTAATTACAACTGGCCACGAATGCTCTTTTTATGAACTCGTGCGAACCTCTATGAGAGCACATAAGTCAACTGTCTTAACTAATGCCCTGAGTTAACCTTAACCTTGAGGCAACAAACTACATAACTAACAGATAACTGTCTTACAACTAACATTTGCAGATTTAACATTTGCAAACTAATACAAATAACAATCATTTACTACACTAAATCTCCTCACGTAACAATATTAACAGCAAACTATTAGGTCATGAATAATAAATACTCCTATGAGGCTATGTGACATTTTTGAATCCCAGAATATGATTATATTGACTAGACAATGCGCTAAATGACTCAAGGTATAAGCAGAGAATAAAAAGCTCTTTTTAGAAACAAAAAAACTGTTCAGAACAATACAAAAGTTCTTTTTGAACAACTTTGGGAGATTCTTTGGCAGAGGAAGATGAATGAGATTTTAGCTAAGATACAGTAAAACCACTTTTATGCCTTTGAGTGGATTTTGCTTCTATATAATATCAGATACAAAATCCATAGCGCGGCCAATTTTTTTTTTTATAAGTTGAAGTAGAAACTTTGAGTCGCGGTCGCCTTTCGCTTCCACTTCTTTTGTCCAGAAATTGAGCCACATGCTCTCCAGTGCGCTTAGGATCGAAGTGAAAGCGAAGGCAACTTGGCAGAGACAAAGGACATCAATCTTGGAACACCACTTGACATCAAAATGCCATCAAATAGATCCTCTTCCAAGCTTGAACTTTGTAAATCCTTCTCTTTGACTTTGTAAGAAAATACTCATAACACACAAAAGTAAAAGTTTTCGAAATTCGGCAAGAACAATTTGCAGGATCTTTTTTGTGCTTCGAATTTTACAAATTTTAGCGACCATACTTTGTGAGTGCCGGATGACTAATCAGATTTCACTTTTTTGGGATTTAATTTTGAGATCAGTCAACTATAAAACACAAACAACACAAATTAACCTTGTTGTATTTGTTTTAAATTGGAAATTTGAAACAAATAAAAAAACAAAATTGACACTTCCATCCAATTTTAGTGACCTTACTCATTCGAGAAAGCAGAAAAACGAAAAAAAAATTGATTTTGTTTTATTGAAAGCGTGTTTTTGTCTTCATTGAAGCGGATAAGTTTTGTATTTGCAGAAAGCAATGAAAGTAGTACTCCTGATAAGCAGTATTCTCATCAATTTCTCTGTTTTCAAAGCATTTTAATTTAAATTGTGTACGGACGTTCGTAATGTTGTGTATTTGATCCTCTTCCAAGCTTGAACTTTGTAAATCCTTCTCTTTGACTTTGTAAGAAAATACTCATAACACACAAAAGTAAAAGTTTTCGAAATTCGGCAAGAACAATTTGCAGGATCTTTTTTGTGCTTCGAATTTTACAAATTTTAGCGACCATACTTTGTGAGTGCCGGATGACTAATCAGATTTCACTTTTTTGGGATTTAATTTTGAGATCAGTCAACTATAAAACACAAACAACACAAATTAACCTTGTTGTATTTGTTTTAAATTGGAAATTTGAAACAAATAAAAAAACAAAATTGACACTTCCATCCAATTTTAGTGACCTTACTCATTCGAGAAAGCAGAAAAACGAAAAAAAAATTGATTTTGTTTTATTGAAAGCGTGTTTTTGTCTTCATTGAAGCGGATAAGTTTTGTATTTGCAGAAAGCAATGAAAGTAGTACTCCTGATAAGCAGTATTCTCATCAATTTCTCTGTTTTCAAAGCATTTTAATTTAAATTGTGTACGGACGTTCGTAATGTTGTGTATGTTTTGGCTTATTTGTTCCTGTTTACTAAGTAAAGCCAAAGAAACCTGTGCTTAAACAGGAGCAATTTGATTGATCCCAAGGACGGGATGGTATGGCTACTCAAAAATATATTAATAATTATTCGATCAGAATTGGCTTATTCGGTTTTGTGGCGTAATGCTCGTTTCGGTGAATAACTCGTAACTAGAAAAACAGACTCCTAATCGTCAACTCGAAGAGTGATTGATGATCATGATAAGCTAAAGTATGTTCAGTTGCTTATCGTGGTTTTATAAATTGCACGCAGTGCGTATGTGAAATAAGAGTTGTCAAAACATAAGGACCTGTCGCGCGTGCCAAATTTTTTGGAATTATAGCCATCAAACTACTATCCTCAACTTTACAGGCAGTTAAGCACAAGCTAGGTTATACAACAATCAATTTAATGGAATATATTCCGCAAATTAAACTATAAAATAAACAATATGGTTGATTCATCCACATTTAAATTTAGCGCAAAATGTGCAGTATTCCTGGTTGGATATTATGGTTTAACCGAGATATCGTTCACAAATATTGAATAATTTTCTTGCCAATTTGGTCGTTTTGCAGGTAACTACATGTCAACAAACCTTGCACAAAGCTTTAATTTTTGTGCCAGCGGTATTGTAGTCATGTAACAATAGTATGTTGAGTTTAGCTTTTTCATAATGCCAATTCATCTAAATTTAAATTGAAAAAAATTGAAACCAGAAAAAGCTCCATTTTATGATCATGATTTCCATTTTCTCAAAAATCATAATTTTGAAAACTCAAGGCATTCTCCACTATATTTCTCTTATTTTTTATGGCCGTACTTTGCTGTTTGTGCGTAATTGGGGCGGGGTAGTGAGGGGGGAGAGATTGAACTTTACATGTAGAAATTTTTGTGCTCAGTGGACGGGAACACGCATGCGCAACTCTCCAGGAATAATTACATTTCAAAACTCAATTGCACTTTACAACAAAAACAATTTCTCATAAACACACGGGCACGGGAAATTTGATTTTCCGGGATTTTGCTTGTCACTAATAGTTGCGCTTTCGCCAAAGTACGAGTACATGAATGTCAAGTGCCCTGAAGGCCTGTCCAAGAATTTGCAAAAGAATGGAAATGAAGCTAAAAATTACTTTCTCCAGAACTTTCTCTCCATGAAGCTCTTGAATCCTTCTTTGAATTTGTTATCCTCTTGAATATAAAACTGAGCTGGTATAAACTCTTTTCCAGTCAACTGCTTTCCTTTTATCAACTTAATTTACTTCTTCACTTTGCTACTATCGACAAATTGTATCGCAAAAGAAATCCCGCATTTGCATACTGCGCGTCGTCGATACTACTTCTACTTTTATGGTAAAATTGAAGCATTTTTTCTAGTTAGCTGCCATAAAACTTGATTCCTTTAGAGCACCGAATCCATGTCTCAAATCCGAGCCAAATTGACGTTAGCCCAAAACGATTTTTTTTATAATTCCGGCTTCGAATAAACCAATTTACAAGTTGGCGATTCAATTCAACGATGTCATTCTAAAGGCCATTTGATTTTACAGGAAACCAAAAGCGAACATTAATTGCTAACTTCAATTAAACAGACTTTTTCTACAAGCTTCTGTTTCCATCATTGTGTTCTGTTTACTAATAAATAAATAAACCTAAAATTGCGCACTTGGTTCGATTCGAACAGACAGGCGGAACGACAACTAACGACAAGGACTTAACTATTTGAATATTTAATAGTATAATTTATTTGAAGAGTAGAGTTTCATAAGCTGGCGGGCCTTGTTACATGAACATTTGTTGTTCAAACAGAGAGATATGGTTAGCGAAAAGGGAAAGTAGGGCTAACGGGGAGATTAATTAAAGTAATGCACAAGAGACTTTTGCTGCGAGGCTCGTGGGCCGAGGATTAGTGTCATTTTGATGAAAGCCTTTTCCTAGTATTGGAGTCCTGCGCCATTAGAGTTCAGCAAATGAAAGTCAGGTTGAATTAGGCCCAATTCTTATTAAAGGGTACACAACGAAAGGGAAAATTATAGGACAGACATTCAGATTTAGAATAAATTGTTCCTACTTTCATGATTTTCCACATCATCCTCACTGTGCTCGTGAATGAGATGATTTGCAAATTAGTGTGATACTACATGAATGAGCACCGGGCATACAAATTGCGTGATTATTTGTATATTTTGTATGTGCAGAAGTAATTGACACGTGAACCCAATTTTTATATAGCTTTACGTATAAAGTAATTTGCAATAATTTTTCACTTAACGCGATATTAAACCTTGGGAGTGTTATCATTTTGTCACGAACATTTTTATACATGTTGGTAATATCTTAACCATTCTACCCATAATCCGATTCACATTGGTCTTTGACTAGATAATTTCCTAACTTTTAGCAGGAGAGGACATTTAATTAGAAACAATTTACCAGACTAGTTTAGGTGTGTTTTTAAGAAACTTTTGATTATTTTGAAATTTTGGTTCTAGTTTTTAGGTTAATACTAATAGCAATCCGCCTATTTTTCTGTTCAGGAAGTTGAAAGAGTTGCATAGTGTTGAGAATCCTTTTGAAATATGGTGTGTGGAATCGGAAGCCCAAGAAAAAAGGAAAATCAGTCCTTCAATCAACTTCGTTTTGCTTTCACCAAAGAAAGCTAATCCCTATATCTACCCCATATTTCTTTCTCTTCTAAAAAAATCTAATTCCATATCTGCAAAAAGTCGATAATTCGAAAATATTACATCTCATGATTGGGGTAATAAATAAGTAGTAAAATAAGTAATGTAATTTATATGCAAGTTACATTTATAAATGCATACGAAGTGGGAAGTGTGGATCAGTAAACCACGCAATTTAAGAGAATTTGGAGATCACAATGATGCAAAAACGCTAGAATGCTTTTTCACTGTATAAAATTTTGTTGTACTGTTCTTTGAAAATCAATTACGTGAAGTTGCTTTCTCTAAGGAAAAAAGTTTTAATCCCACCTAGAGAGCTTAAATTGAAATTTGAAACAAAGAAAAGTAGGAAAAGAAAGTTAAGGAATCGAATACGTGACTTCGAAGTTTTTGTTCTAAAAAGACTCCGTAAGACTTTTCAAAAACAGACACAAAACACCGAAACACACGTTTAGTTGGTATCCGTTTTGCCCTAATTTTGTGTATTTATTGATTGCTGTTGTTATAAGTGTTTCGAAAGCCTAAACAAAAGAAGAAGTCGGAAGCAATACCTTACTAAACTTAAAAATGTTAAAATTAAATATCAAGAAAGATATTATACTACAAATAAGTCATGTTTTACAGTTAGAAAGGATAGCTTGCTTCTTTTGCAAATCTGTCAAATAACAGCAATTGATTTTTTTAGTACACTTTTACATGGGTTACCGGAAACTACTAATTCGGGTACATTTGAAAATTAATAACGTCAATTCGCACAATAACGTTGTACACAGTTGAATAAAAATTGAGCGGAAACGAAAAACCATTAGTCAACGTTTAGTTTGCTAAACGATCTTAATTAACGTTAATTAAAAATGCGTCACGGAGCTTTGTATAAGAAACCTTACACTTATTCAGCTTACATGTATCTTATTTAAGAGCTGAGAATTTGTTCAAACAGTCAGCTCAAACAAGTAGGCTTTTTTAAAATATGTTTTGACGTGCTACAATTAGTATATTTGTAGTACTTGTTGCGGTGCTAAACGTTTGCGCACAGGTAAAATAAATCGAATTAATTAATCTATAAAAAATTATAATAGTCAAATGCCAAAAAACCAAACTTTAAGGTGAACGAGGCCCGTTTAGAGGAACTTAATCGTCGTTTTCTTGGAAAGGAACTTGTTAAGTTTGGAAACTATGACGAGAGTTATCAGGTAACAGTCAAATATCATACAGTTAATAGTTTAGTAAACTTAACTTAACGTTAACTTTTTGTTAACGTCATATTAGTTGACATTACTTCTGACTTATCTCTGATTAGGTTCACTCCACCGACTTGCCTCCTATTCATAGAATAATTAAATACGGCTCGCCGACGCCTCGTAATGGGCACTATATTCCTAACCGTGCTAACTTCTACTTGGATGCCAACAATGTCATTTCTGGAATTGATTTGTTTTAAATTTAAATCCACAAACTCTTAATCTCGATGAATTAAAGTATTGAGTTATTTTAAAGTCTAATTGTCTATTTTTGTTCTTAATATTTTCTAAATATTTCAGTCTGGTATTAGATATCTCTATATGAAATTCATACTTTTATAACACGATTCTTAGTTCCTTCCTGCTTTAATTTGCGAGAAATTCAGATTTTGAAATTTTGAAGAGTAATTTCTGCATACCAAAGTATTTATCCTGAAATATGTTTAGCTTGTTTTTACTTATTAGTAAAACATTATGCACACCGGTCGAGGTCGTAAAGAAGACTATTCTGAAAATTTACTTCAAACAAAACCCATTGTTTATAGCACCAAAGCATCCGAAGTTCACGCCCCTTTCAGAAGCAGCAAATAATAAACATTTGGAAGTTTTAATATCTGGTAGGGATGCTCTAGAAGCTGTAAATTACAAGCATTAAATTTTCATTGAACACCGCCCGCGTACATTACATGAAAACAGCGGGTCACATTTTTCGAAATACTTTCAAACTAAACATTTATAAAACCGTTTCGGTATTGCCGTCTTTTAGTGACAACAAATGTTACAGCACAACATTATCGGAAAAATATATAAATAAATTATATTTTAAATCAAAGGCGTTGTTGATTTAAAAATCGTAGAGTTTCAGTGGTTATTTTCTATCACTCGAGAACTTGTAATTGGTAAGTAATGGTTTTAATCTTGTAAATCAAATTATTTATTAAGGAATATTTTTTGTTCAAGAAATAACAAAATATTGATTTAACTGATAAAATTAGAGCAATTCTAAATTCTAGAATTAAAAGATTGAGAACATTTAAATAAAAACTATGTGAAGAAGTAGATAACTGTGATAATAATGTTAACTTTGATCAAATTGAAATCATATGTTAATTAATATCGATGCATAATGATGAAATGATACAGGAGAATTAAAACGTCAGGAATGAAGATCGTAATTAAAATCACAAGTAAAATTTTAAGCAGTAAGTTACTGATTGGCTAGTTTTTTCACACGTCATTGTTTGAATAAATCAAATGACTTCTAATGTAGTTTGGCATGGTAATCGATAACTTTATTTTTTACCACTATGTTGCTATGTCGCTTTAACATTGTAGCCGTTGGAGATGCATGATGCTTTTGTGAAAGTGGAAATAATGGAGGAGTGCACAATGGGAAAGAGCCCGAATAAAGGGATTTATAGTTTCTTTCCGGGTTAGTATGGTAAGTTCACTTCGGCTTAAGAGAGTCATTAATAACGCTTTGCTAATGTTAATTACAGTAAGTTTGTATTTCAAAATTTAAAAAAACATTTTACATTTTGAAATGCAGACAATTTTCAGTTTGACAAATGAAATGCTCTCTGAAGTAAGAACCTGTAGTAGTCCTTGTCCTTGTCAAGTAGTTTCAAAAATGTGTATGATTATTTTCCATTATAAATTTGTAAGAAAAAATTGTTAACATCATCAGCACCTAAACAAATATCGTCCAACATTTTTTGTTTACATGTGAGCGTTCCATCACCTACTTTATCACCAATCAACGGAAATTGAACCGTGTCAAAGTGTAAGGCAGAAGGATTTCGCTTCCGAACAAACACGAGTCTATGACATTGAGTGACACGGAGCTGACATGAGAGAGCCTAGTGCCTTGACGTGTCACCTTTGTCGCGCCCCACCTGTCACTCACTTTATTAAAGGCAAATATTATTTGCTTTTTAGTGTAAATTTTGAAAACTAAGCACTCTCACCCTGCCTGTAGTGTCATTGAATTCTGACACTTCAGGCCTGCTAAAACGCAATTAATTGAATTTTGCGTAAACCTCAAATTTAGAACACTGCTTAAAACAGGACTATTTTGAAAAAAAAACGTGGTTTTTATTAAAAAATTTATTTGGAAAGTTACAGTGTTTGATTGATAAACCATTTGTTAGTTTCGGCTGATATATCGCCTAATTTATTTATAATTTTATATCTATAACTCCAGAAAGTAATGTTGGCGATTTACTTTTATCACAATTTTCAAAATTTGAATAAAATCTGGAATTTTTGGAATTCTAGAAAACATAGTGCTAGATGTTAGAAGCAGAGGTAGAAGAAGAAAGGAAAAGCGTGCGTTGTCATCAAAAAATAAAGTAGGCTAAGTTTTGTCCTACTCTGACAAGGCTCTTCAAATAAGAAAAATGCTGAGTTCACAGGCTGCAAATTCTCGAACTCAATACTTCCCTTCAATATGTGCCCTTATAAAGTCTCGCCAAGTACCCACATGTACCCTTACTCTGAAAAAGCTTGTTTCCGATTACCATGAAGTCTTGTGGCCATTTAATCCTTCTGCTTCCTCCAGTTCATTTCCTCTGATCTTATATTCTTCTTATTCTATAGAAAATTGACCTCACCAAACTCACACAGTGAAAGTAAATGAATCTGGAGAAATACGACCGCTGTTCTCTGCATTTTTATTTGCCCACACAAAGGGGAAAGTGGAGAAAGTGCGGCGTAATTTTGAAACTGAGCCACGCGTGCTGGCGGTTCATAAGTTCACGCTGAGAGCTGTCAGATGAAGGCCATTGGTCAAGATCAACTTTCTAAGAGATCTTAGGCACGATTGATGTTTCCATGACATGTCTTTTGATTAGCTTTGGGAATTCGACTTTGAGAATTTATTAGGTGACTTTGTTGGCGAGTCAGACTACAATATTTCAAAATATAGGTTACTAGCCAAACACGCCCATAATAGGAAAGGAGAAAATTTATTTTAAAGACTATATTTTATTTTAAGATTTACATTAAGTACGATGCGCATCTATGACGTTTAGTGCAGGTAAATTTTTGTGAGACCAGCAGAGAACGGCCCTTTTTGGAGATCCTTCCTCCTCTGCCTCTTGAATTCGACTCAATGGAGAACGCATGTTGGCACATGCGTTTTCCCGTACACTTTCCCATGCAATGCTGATCAAAAAATTTCTCAAAGCAAGAAATAAAAATATATGTGAACCCTCCTCTCCTGCCATTTACATATTTAAATACGGCTATAAAAATAGCGCTTTTAAAAATAAGATTATCCCAAAGTATATTCTCATTAAATTTGGTAATCTAGCTTACAGATTTAATTGAAAAACTTTGCTTTCTTGAAAAAACAACAACAAGTTGGCCACCGTACACAGTTTTGTGTCATGCACAAAACTTTCACATACGTGCTAGATAACATCTCTGTAACAGAAAGATACAATATTGTTCCAGATATCTAAAAAAATATCCTCAATGTATTCGCAAAAGTTTCAAGGAAAGACTTCCGTTGCTCCTAAAACTCAATAAGGGTTTCAAGCAAAAGTTCCTTTCTATTCTAAAAGATTCCAGACTTTTTCATTTCAAGCAAACGTTTCTTTAAATAAAACGCATCGATTGTTGAGGTTTGTTTGTTTGAATTTTTGAAATATTTCTAGAATTGTTTCCACAATGTTGAATTTTCTCGTTTCGGTGTTACTTTCTCTTCCAACTCAGGATTCTTAGATGAAAAGTGTTGTTGCAAGAGCATGCGCGTTTGGGTTTTCATTTCACATCTCGATGTGTTTTCTTGAAGAAAGTTGTTTCCTGAGGAGAAAGCAGAGTAGCCTCCATCATTTCATTCCGCGGTACGTTTTTGACAAGTTAACTGACATTGCTCCGAAATTTCTTTAATACAATTTAGAATTTATCTTAAAAGTACCGTTGTACAAGACACAATTTAATTATCGCAACAAATTGTTTTTGAGCTACGATAAGATATAGTTTGCACTTCATTGTTAAATGTTAATTCGTGCACCAATCTGAAAGTGAAAGAAATCTTCAAGTGCGGAAAGTATCTCAAACTTGAGTGAAAGTTCAGTGAAAGCCAGTGAGCCAATAACTATTGAGAAAAATGGTTTGGTGGGAACCGTTGCTTGTGCTATTGTTCGTTTACCAAGGTAAGTATTTTAAAAGCGTCATTAGGGAGTCATTAGTTGGTCGTGTGAGTAAAATCTGAAATGGTGTAGCAAAATTACATTACTCTTATATTACTAACTTTGACATCAAAAAAATCATGTCACAAAGTATCACGATATGTTTGAATTTGGCAATCACTCTATTGCCAAACAAGCCCGTGTATAGACTTACATCGTTCAAGGAACGTAATAATTTTTTTTTTTTTAATTTTCAACTTCAATTGCAAACACAAGCTTCTAAGCACAAAACTTTTATAGAATTGTTTATAAAGATTTGGAAATTTTAAGCAAACGCTCCGTAACTAACTTCTACTCAAGGAGAGTTCTCTTGGATAGTTTTTTTTTATTTGCTGATATCAAAACTTTTTTCAATATTTTTGAAACTTTCATTACTAGGAGTTGTGTTTAAGAGCAAAAGTTAACTGTTACGCACACACATTCATACTGGCTAATAAAAATGTGTCAGCTATTACAAAAGTGGACATTTATAAAATTAAACTTAAATTTAACTAATTTAGAAAATTTAAAAATACTTGTTGAAATCATTGAGTTTGAGGTTTTGTTTTGAGGTTTATTTGCTGCAAGACGAGTAACTTAATAGAACCACCTTGTGCTAAAGCATGATAAAAAAAGGAAGGAAAACAAAGTTAAGGAACAAATTACCGTGCACATTATTCTAAATAATCTCCCAACTGTTAAATCCATTTATCCGAAAACTGCTTGCTGCCGACTATATTTTCTGCTGACCAAGGGAAATGTAAACGACACATTCCATCAGAGCAGTGAAAATTGCAGTAAAAAGTGCGGAAACACTCGAGCGGCACAAGATTCTAATTTGAAGGAAATATTAAATTTGTGACGTGAAAACCACTCTGTGGAAAGAAGATGCTTTCTAATTAGTTTTACAACACACATCCGGCCTCAATTTTGTTTCCACAGAATTAGATTCACTAGTAATATGGTTGACTACCTATGAATACAGATTCTAAAATATTCACAGTAATAGCGTATTAGTATGCGGTTGTACCCAACCATTATTACCAGGCCGTCATCAGCAAAATACTCTGTCTGTAGGGTAATTGCAAACTTTAGTTAAAATTAAATATTAAAAGTATCCAAGTGTAGAAAAAAAGTATTCAAATGGCTAAGGTAGGTATAGGTTTCGAATTTGAATTCACCTTTTACAAATTACTAAAGTAGTATGTACTAAATGGAACTATATATTAAAACTATTCAGCATTCCAAAGTCATTGAGTAGATTTGACCAGTAATAGAAATCACTTGTGATTGAATTTAAATTGCTACTTTATGTCGCCTCTTGACTTGAATACTAATGTGTAAATTTGCTTTTAAATTGTCAGAGGTATTTGTCACTGGAATCCGACTTGACGGTGTATCGGTGCCTAGGACGGGACTGTTTGGCCAGTCAGCGACACTTCATTGTGCATTCAGCCTTGAGTCAGACCAACTCCTGTCAGTCAAGTGGTACAAGGATGAGCACGAGTTCTTTAGCTATTATCCACAGAAGGCTCCAGCAGTCCAGCGATACGCTCTTCCAGGAGTGTTTGTCCAGGTAACGCATATTTGCCAGATTTAACTAAATTTAAAAAAAATCACCTTTACTTCGACTTTAGGCCAATTCTACAGTGTATAGCATTTCCCTTGTTAATCTGACCCTGGAGACTGGAGGTAACTACAAATGCGAAGTTTCTGCAGAGCGTCCTTCCTATCGCACCTTGTCCCAAGATGGCAACCTCTCAATTGTCAGTAAGTCTTCTGATTAAGGACTCAGCACAGTGTGCGCCTACGACCTTAGTAACGCTGGAGTTCTAATTTGCAAACTCTAAGTGTGGCGTGTAATTACATTCCAGAAATATTCCTCTCCAGAAATGATCACGAACATGAAACTATTCCATGTCTATAACGTATCTATATCAAATATAGTATAGTATTAATATGTATTTAATAAGTTTGTATTTCAATTATATTTATTACTAAATTTTTGATAATTTAAACAGTTGCGCCTGATCCGGAGAGCCCTAGAATTAGCAACTTTCCCTCTTCTGTGCGCATGGGAGGAAGCATCAGTGGGAACTGCACGTCCTTCAGAAGTCGTCCGCCTGCCAGCCTCACTTTCTACATCAACAGCATCAAGGTATTCAAAGGCAGCATTTTCTATGATTTTACCAACACAACCTAGCTTAGTCACGTAGCTCACTTCCTAGAGAACAGGAAACTAAGCAGGACTTGACTCTATTCTATGGAAATCACGCCTACATCTATTTCAATCTAAAAATTGAATTATGTGTGTGTTCCTTGTGAAAAGAAAGTTGGAAAAGTTCTCATTGATAATAAGTCTCAACCTAGAAAGTGAAAGTAAACAGTAAGTGTGCCAAGAAAATAGAGCCGGAAATATGTCAGCTCAACGTTAGTTTCATAGGAGCCACACAATGTGCTATGAAATTTGACCCCTATTTTGGAATGCTTTTAGGATATATTAATTATCAGCGGTTGCAATTACGATAGGGGTTGGTTTGTTAATAGAGACATAATTTTTTTAATGCTTTTATTTCATTACTGTTTCTAAATTCTTCAAAAGTTCTAGTAGTAAGTGGTAAACTATCCTAATACTGCGTTGCACACTACAGTGCGTTTACAATTCAGCATATCGTAGCTAGCACGTTATCAAAACTATTTCGCTATTAAAGCATACTACTGTGCAGTAATTTGTTGATTCCCACTTTTTGAGATTTCAAATTTGAGTACTCTTTGAATATTTTGAATATTCAGATTTGAATACATTAACATACTGCAAAACCATAGTAGGTCATACTTCTAAATTATTATTGTATTATTGTGTGATACAATTATATATTTATACCCAATATATTTTTTACAGGCTGATAGTCCAGAGGTCACAGAATATCGTCCTTTAGTTGGTACCTGGGAGCGTGGAGGGGCGTTAATTGAGCTCTACACTTCGGTTATAGGCCTCAAATTTACGGTGGGGAATCAGCACTTTCGTCAAGGGGTCATCAAGCTCCGTTGCTCAGCCAAAGTGGGTCACATGACCAAAGTACTCTCCACTGACCTCGTTGTCAGGCATCAAAATTTTCCAGATCAGTTCTCTAGTGGATTTGGACTTACTCAGGTCACAAGTCGTAGTAGTAAGTTAAAACCCACGAAGTTATATATTATCATTATAAATCAAAGATTTTTTCAGTTGCCAAGTCCAAACATATTGAGTATACTTACTGAATAATAACTAATGAACATTCTATAATTAAAGCCTAATTTGAATTTGTTGTCTATGCTTAATTTAGGTAAATGCGTCAGCTGGAAAACTTGGAACTACCTCCTGTTGCTTACTTGTATTACCTATACCTACACATGGGTAAAATTGCGATGACTTTTAAATCTTTTGTGACAATCAATTTAAAGTGTTTCCAACAAAACGCCGAAATAAACGCAAAACCAATTAAATTCATTAGTTTAAAACTTTATTCAAAGCAGATTGCAAATTCCACACTAATTATCTCGCATGTCATTTATTATGTAATACACAGCGTTAAACAAATTATTGACCTTTTAATTTTATCCTCACATTAGCTAGATAAATCAGTTCATATTATTTCTAAAATTTACTAAATTATTTTGTTTCAGGTTTAATGAAAAAATAAAATGAACAGCCTTGACTTTACAGTTTTCATAATTTGAGATCACGATTTGTTAGAGACCGAAGTCGCAAGATGCATTTCCAGCTTAGAATTTATTGCGGTAGAAAATACAGAATTGTACATCTTGAAAGCAGAAAAACAAATACTAAAAAAACGTCGGGAACTTGAGGAGAGCTCTATGGTTAGACGAAGATTTGACTTTCTTTTGTCCGTAGTGAAAGCAGAGATTTGAAGGGAAGATTCACAGAAGGAGTTGGAAAAGGCGGACTCATGTAAAATGAGCCCATAAATCTAGGCTCCTGGTGACATGAATATTAACCTCACAGCCGCACACCACGAGAACCGTCAAGTAGTGTCGTATGATGGCAACCCACATGGTGGAGAAACATGGACAAAACAACATTTGATGTAATTGATAAAAAAGAATGAAATACGATCAAAAAAATGTCAACGTCAAAATACGCATTACACACATTGCAAACAGTTTTTTAAGGTTTGAGGGCTTTAATAGTAACAATCAAAGGTAAAGATTATTCAAAATGCCTAAAAACATTAGAAAATTAAACTGATAATGGATTCTTGATATTCTCCATAGTAATTTTCTTATGATTTCTGTGCGGCCGTCTGCGTTTAACTGTTTTTCAAAGCTGCAATAGCCATAAAAGTTGTAAATGCATTTACAAACTACTGATGCACTTCAAAACAAAAACAAGCTGACATTGATGGATATTAAAGTAACTAGTAACAACCCGGAAAAGCAAATTTCCAGTGCCCGTGTATGAGAAATTGTTATTGTTTTGAAGAGCAATTGACTTATGCAATGCTATTGTATTTTTGGAATGCTATAGTAGTTTTAAAATTCAATTGTAGTTTTGAAGTGCAAAACAGAGATAGATGGATGCACAGAAAAAAAAAGTTAGACAATTACTATGGAGAATTAGGGGATCCGGAGATTGTTACTGAAAGCCCCTCTGAGTCACGGGGGTCTGACTCTTCTTCCTCTTTTAAACGACGCTTAAATTACCCCCAAAACCAAAAAAAATATTTTCTTCTGGTTTTTGATAGTTGATAATTTTTTTTTCAATTACTTAGATAAATTCACAAGCAGTTTTACTGATGTATTTAGAAGTTACCCTAGCACGGTATTGTTTGATATTTTTCCTATTTTCCTGTCCAGTTGATTTTGATTCTAACAAATCAAGTGGTTCAACGTATTCAAGTCCAGATGAAAAGGTCTAATTTGGAAATGCTCGCAATGGACGCAATTAAAAATGTAAATTCAAAGTGTTTGCGGTAGCCCAGTTGCGAAGCGTCATGCTGCGTGCTTCCCCAGCATAAATAAGGATCAAATGCTATTCTATCTATTCTATCGCGGGGGTTTTGGGTGTTACCCCATTTACTCTCCAAAATCCAAAATAAATTACCAGAGCCCTTAAGTCACAGTGCAAAGCAAAGCATTATGTTGGCCGGCCTTTGATGAGGGATGATTTGATTTATGGCCTCGCTTCCACGCCCTCGTTTTCAACTTGGTTTTACTTTAGCTAAAGCTGACTTAAAATGTGGTTTTTACCAGCGGAAGTGAAACTGAGGATCTTATGTGTATACCTTTTTTCTTTTTTTTTTTTTACAAATTTCCTGTACAAAATCTACATTCCAACATTTTGTCACTTGAACTTTCCGTGAATAAATTAGGTATTGGCACGTTAATGCCAGCAACTCCACTTATTTATGCATCCAGCTACACCTTTGCTTGCTAGCAAAACCGAAAAGCTAACCATGGATTTGGCTGACTTTAATTAGTACCTATCAATCATTCAATGTTCTGCAAAATATGTTTGGTTATTGCTACTAAAATAATTAGTGCTGATGTCTTAAGTTGTTAATTTTGTTGTCAATGTTAGGTTGAATTATAATGACGAGATTTTTATACTTCAATATAGTATATATTGAAGTAAGCTTCAATATTTTTCTGTTTCTTTTTCAATTGATTTTTAAAACAAAACATAGTTCCTACGGTCCGAATAGGGAACAACAAATTGAACCGACCTTAATTAGTACTTATCAATCATTCAAATATCCTGAAAATATGTCGCATCCAAATTATGCAGTTAGCCAACCAGGAAACAATTATCTCGAAAGAGGTAGAACGATGATTAAACATTATTAGCCATGTAAGGGCATCCATCAAGTAAATAAGATATAAGATATTAGGATATATAGGTATAATGAGCAATATCGCGTGTCTAAATTTTTATTTTTTTAATTGGGCTAAATTGGAAATGGAAATAAAGAGCAGCCAAAAATGCAAGCACGTGCGGATTTTGCTTTTAATTTGCCGTTTAGGTTTTGCTATAATATTTTAATCACTGTAAAAAAAATTTAGAACGAGTAAGCTCAAGCAATATAAAATTAATTTATTCTGAAAAAGTAAACCAATACATTCCAGTATCATGCTAGACAAAAATAAACACAGAGTGATCTTTGAGATCGTTAAACCGTTCAAAAAACATCTTGGCCATTTATTCTTGTTTTGAAAAAAGAAGGTTTATCATACAACGCTTATATAAATTATACTTCAAATACCTACCTTACATAAGTAACAAGTCACCTAGAAATGGAACGGTAGTGGTAGTATTTTAAGAATACATTACTTAAAGATTAATTATTATACTGCTTTACCAGTCTGCAGTTTTGCGATTGGTTTGTGTTGGCGGTGGTGGCCTAGTGTGTTGGCGGTGGTGGCCTTGTGGTTGCAGCTTCAATTTCTCTCCACTGGCCATCATGAGAACTGGGGTTCAAATCCCCCGATCAGTCACAAAAAAGTCTTTTCTGTTTGTTTTCCCTTTCAAGGAATTACCTTGCCTCTGACCTTGTGTATGCCGGAATCTCCGTGAACTAGGCATACACAGACAGAGGATATGGAGATTACCTGATAAGGTTTCCCAACAGTGCTAAGGGAATCCTAAAGACTGCCTCATTTGCATAGAGTTACCAGTGGTTATCAGGCGAAAGCTTCGACCGTACCTCATGTCAGGTTGGTGTCCTCGGCCTTTGTGCTTTAGGCCCGCAAAACAGCGGAATGTTACGGATAGTCTGTTGTGCATGCTTGATTACAACATCTATGCTAATGAGCCCCTCCCCTACCATTTCCTTACCCCTCTCCTTTACATGTTGACCATCCGCTTGCGGGAATGTCAAATAACGTGCCTTTTCCTTTTTTATGCTGGTACGAGTTTGTTTGTATGCAATCTTGCACCAAAGTGCAAAATGAAGTTGCATATGCAACTATAAAAGTCAAACCAACAAAAATAGTGTGTCGCTTAACCAATTTGGCATGTGTTTAAACAATATATTGATGCAATGGTGCAGCACGGTGTTTCTATCCTATGTGTTTTTTCTCGTAAATTTTCACTAATGGTAAACGAAGGTTTAAAAAATGTCATTTTATAGTTATGAGCGCTGAACATTGCCTAACAAAATTTACCATCAGAGAATTGTATAGGATAGAAACACACGGACAGTTCAAATACATGCTTTTAAACTATATGAGTAGAGTTTTCTGTATGTTTTCGAATTTGTTTCTTTAATCGTTGGTTTGTACTATTTTTAAACAAAACATATTTTTAGCTAAAACTTGAAAAGAATTACACCTAATGAGATACGTACTCGAACAACATAGTTTCTGAGCCAGTGCCTTCACCATTTTAGGAACTGGAATGCTAGCTAAGATGGGAAGAAAATCATCTATATAATCAATCAGAATAGTGTCATTTTTATACAATTTTATATTTGCAAGTTTTTATTACAAAGGTATCAATTTTTGTTACTTTTTAGTTTTATTTTTCAAGAAAGAAGGTAGCCCCCGCAGTATCGAATACCACGGCCGCCCCCGTCCTCATATGTGCGGTTTTTCCCCTGGGTATTTCTATACGCTTCGGCCAGAACTGGCGTAATGACAACGGGCAAGGGCTCCCCTACCCCTTTGTGGGTGGCTAGAGCGCGCCCTCAAGCCCCATAGGCTAACGCCTGCAGGAAGTGGTTCAAATCATAAAAAAAATATTGAAGAAATATTGTTGTTATTAATTGTAATAATTACTAATATTAGAATCATATTGGACCAAATCACCTATAACCGCTCGCAATGGTTTGGGCTGAATTTAACTTTTACATGTACGTAATAATTTAAAATTTCTTTAAAAACTTCTAGGCATATTAGAAACTTTCTACTGAAAAGACAAAGAACAAAGCATTATAAAACTTTAAGTAAACTACTGACATGAAAGAGAGAATTAAGGTATATGATATTGGGATACAAACGTATAATTTAAAGCAGTTAAATAATATCGCGTGTCATTTTTTGTATTTATTTTAAGGTACTTTCTTTAAATTTGATAAAAAGGCATTCAACAGAGCAAGAGTAAGAGGGAGTTTTTAAATATTAACAAGTTTGTTAAATATAACAAGAGTAGGATCAACAAATATTTCCAGTAGCAATACCCAAGTCCATTGTTAAAAAAGGTCATGTAAAGGTTATGATTAAGTAAACAAAATTTCTTCGACATTGCCTTTCTGGTAGACAAGCTTCTCAACGAGAAACTACTAAATTTATTAAATCTCCAAATTTCATTTACCAGCATTACGGAATTTGCACTTCTGTGCACTTTAATCTATCCTTTCTTCTAACAATCAAAAGATAGTAATAATGCCTTAATGTTAACCAAACGTAAACAGAATGCCGTATCCGATTGTTTCGCCAGTTTTGCTGTTACCAGCAAAACTGGTAACAGTTTTGTAACACTATTACAAAAGCCAAAAAAAAAGCCCAGCCTAGGACAAAAAATGTTGATTTAAATTTCAAGGCCATCTTGTCCTAGGACGGACTTGTTAGGCTAGGCTTTAGTATATTAAATATTTAATTGCAAATTGCTGCTTTGCTCTAATGTATAATTTTAAAAAAAAAAGTGGATTTTTATATTTTGAATGTTTATCTGGGCTAGGAGAAAGGGTGGAATTTTGAAAGAAGTGAGAATCGGCAAAGGACTGAAAGGGAAATATACTTGGTGAAGTCTTGTTTATGCAAGTATACAACGGAAGACAACTAGAGATATTTTTCGCACTTCCTAAATTGCCATGCGTTTAAAAAATGCTTTAATGCGTTGGTGCAGCGCACTGTATTTGTTCACCGTTTACGTTACACTCTCACACAAATTTCCTGATAGCGGGTTTCAAACCTGTCATATAATTGTGATCAGCGCTGAGGATCGCCCAATTAAATTTACTAGCCAGGCATTCTTTAAGGATATGAACATACCGACAGTACAAGTACATGATTCTAGTTTTAACAACTCAATCAGTATTTTGCAGTATGGGTTTTCCAAACGTAAGTTAACTTGCCAAGTCATGTTTTTTGTAAACATCCAGTCAGACGACTACTGCAGAGCTAGTGGATGGAGCAAGTGGTTTCTGGAATGCGTACCAGGGAATATCGAAACTCCATGTTACGCATTGCACACGTATCTGATTTGGGTATCTCAAGGATTTTCCCAATCTCATGTTGCACCAAATTTGAATATGAGCATGTGCAATAAGGAGACAATAGAAGCCAAAGCAAGTCGCCATGACTACCTCTTTGCGGCGTTTCCATCTTATGAATTACGTATTGATACAGACAATTTGGAGATTCGTACAAAATTATTCAGACCATGTTTTTCGGCGATTACACAAATTTCGATGTACTCGCTTCCTTTTAACCTCGGTCGTTTTATTGGTAAGTTAACAAAATTATCAAGCGATGAATCAATACTATTAAATGTTAAGTCCCAAATTTGATCTCCACACTACTCGAACAAACAATTATTTCTGTGGCAGCAAAAGTTGACCCCGAGAATGTCGGTTAGTTTGTCCGTCGTCTTTACGTTTGTTGTCGATGCCTGCAACAACCGCTCGCGCTACAGGTGTCATATTTGGTTTATAAATGAGGTTGGTACCTGGGGTTGTTTAGGGCCAAGCTCCAGGTAAACTTTCTTTTCGCTTATTCCAGAGTCAAAAGTCAAATAGTGCAATCCACAATGCTCAATTTTAATACATTCCATGTTATTTATTTTATAGCTATTAGCGCTACAAGATTTAATGTTTTCAAACTATAAAAAAGTGGTTACTTGGGCTGGATTTTAATCAAACTCCAGTCAGAAACTACTTCCGGTTTTTCAGAAGGAAAGGTCAAATGTCACAAACTAATTTCTCATAATTTGGAACCATATTATTGTATTACTTTTGGATCATCAAGCGCAATATTTGCTTGGTTGGCTTGGTTGGTGGTTGAAATGGTTGGCAACCGAGGTAGAAGTATTATTTTTATAGAAATATTTTGTATTTTTTGTTTTACAATCTCACTTTTGTAATTAAGTGACCAAAATGCTACTCTTTTCTAAGGAAAATATTACTTTTTGAAGCATGAATGCGTATGGGCAAGGGTTCATTTTCTATAAATTTGCTTTGAGGATCAGCGGAGGAAGGACCTCGACGTGGAACAGGGCCCTTCCATTCTTTGCCAATAAGCGTCGCACAAAAATTTACATGTGGTACATTAACGTACACTTACTAGCCGTTGCGTTATGCACGACACCTGGGGGCTCCTCTTGCCACTTTCTTTCTAGCGTTTTCCTACATTTGAGTTGTTAAAATAGTCACGTGATAGGGGTGGCCACGTCCCTTCTCCATGTCAATTTTTCACTTGCTTTTTGGTAGTGAGGCAAGGCATTAGCCGGAATCCGGACTCACTCTAATTTAGTCGTTCAATTAATCAATTAACTTAGTAGGGTAATCGCGGTATCCTCACAATTAGGGACATCCCTCATTCATGTCACCTTCCTTGGGTCAGGCATCGGTTAACCTCGGGATATCCCACTCACCTGTATTTCGCCTTGGAACAGGTCAATTTGTTTCAAAATAAACACTCGTTTATTTCTTGGTTTTATCTGTTTGCCTAATTGTTTGTGCATCTACCTGGCTCCACCCAATTTACTAGCGTTAGCCAAAATCTTTGTCATTAATTTCAATTCCCCGCGTATAAGGAAACTGGGGAGCAATGGAGTTCTCTGACTTAGCGTTCCTTTGCGGCTAGTTGTGCTTTGAAGACTAGCCAATCAACCCTGTCCTAGCAGAGTAGGATTAGGAGATTACAAGTAATATGTTGTCCGAAGACGGGCTTGATTGGCTTTGGGAATAAGTTTCAATTTAACTTTATAGCTACACATTTAATAGTTCTAATAACTAATGTGGTCCAAATTGTTTTATAAGTGAGCGAACTTCGAGGAGTGCTTAATGAAGAAATATCCGAAATATTATTCGACGGCTTTTGCTCCCCTTATTTTGAGTTCTATGCTGGGAGTACAAACAACAGAATTGCTGCATACGATAGGGGTCACTTAATCTTCGACGCTCGAAAATTGAAAAACGATATGTGGTTGTATATAGCCAAAATGTTCCAATCTCTATGGGTATCGGTTATTCACAAACATACAGATATAAACAAGCGCCTCAATATATCTCGTCATCATTTTGTTAATGATCAGTGGAATACAAAAATGAAAGAAAATGCAGGCAACCTAGATTTAAGGATCGACTGCTTTCCTAAGACGGATTCGGACAAACGAGCTATATCGTTCCAAGCTTACTCTAAATTCTTTTTGGCTAAGGAAACTTCCTTTAATTTTATTACTTGTAGTGGACTTCAAACATACCTTAGCTTAAACGACTTCCTGCTACCCTTCACGATCGACCTATGGCTGCTTGCCGTACCGACCATACTAGGTACAACAATATTTCTCTATTTTGCAGTTACAATCCATTCCGCAAATGACTCTTACACACTATTTGTGGTAAAAGTGCTACTGGAACAGGACTTGAATTTGTCAAAAAAACCTTCTCAAAGTATCAGGATTTAAACCATTTTTTGTGATTTTGCTTTTTGGAAGTCTTGTTCTAACAAGCTTGTACAGAGGAGAACTGACCACAAACTTGACGAGCCCGCTACCTCAAGCTCGCCTCGAGACAATTAATGAAACGATTGCTTCCAAATTATACAAATTCCTAATTCCTTACAACAGGGCTAAAAACTACATGGAATTTCAGATCTCTCCCAAACAGTTGAACAAACTTGATTCTTTAATAAGACGGTGGAAAGCGTATTATAACTTTATTCGACCAAGCTACACGTTCCTGCAGGCGCTATTTTTCAATGTTGGAAATATTGACGCACCAGAACTGGAAACAGTGTCTGTCTTTGAGGGAAAATATCCAGGTCTCTTTCAAGCCTTTACTTTACTAGAAAACGAGGACAGTAAAAACAATTCAACCCCGTTCAAAATAGAGCTAACTAAATGCGAAAATAGTATTTATGCTGACGAACGAGGGGAGTTGGATGCGACGTTGATGGAGATCGTTCTTGGTGATGAGAAGTCGTATGCGGCACAAAATTTGTACTACGGAAAGGGCAAATTTCGATCGCATGCGAATTTTTGGATATTGGGGTCTCTGACTTACGATCGGAATGAAATAGTTTATAGACGAGTTCAATCATTCTTTCATTCAGGAATATTAGACGTAATCAGAAATGGTGCAAAATCACACAAGTACTTGACGGAATTTCGTTCACGTAAGTTCATCGGTAGGCGAAAAGAACTATCTCCGAAGGCAAAAAAACTTGATTTGGGAAGCGGACTTTTACTTGGAACGTTTTTGATATACGGAACAACGATTTCTATATGCTTGTTTTTGGTCATCGCGGAATTCTTTAAATTGAATCGTGTGAAAATACAAATTTCCAGCGTTTGGAATAATATTGTTTTCGTTGTCAAAAGTAACAAGTATTAAGGCTTCAGGCATATCTCTTGCAAAAGGCGTTAGTGAGAATAATTCCTAATTAAGTTAGCACTACCATAGTACGAGCCGTCGAGGTCACCGAGATTCACAGTGGCGTAACTTGATTGTCCAACAAATAACGAATAACAAATTATAGTATATATATAGGATAGTAAAATGTACTGTGAGCAATTTTGAAACCAATAGTATATTGCATAGTGCATTTACTTTAACTATAAGTGTTATATGAATATGAATGGTAAGCAAAAGTACAGAGAACTACAAATTTAGAGACTGTAAATTGTAAAAAATGGCAGAATGTGTGGCATTACAGCAAATTGCAAATTTGTGTTTTACATGGATCACATTTCTATTAACACAATCACGTACTTAAAGATGAAAAACATCGTGTCTGCTATTGCTTCTATTGAATTATGACTGTTTTATTGATTTTTGTTTATATAAGTACCATTGTGAGTTAAATTGCTAAATATGCCATATTTAGGCATAATTAAGCATAATAAAATTTTGTTGTTGTATTTTGTAAAGTACATAGGAATGATTTATACCTATAAAAGCATGAACACTAGTATTATAACCTCTGGATATTTGACGCGATTGTTGTTGTTTCATTGGGTTACTTATATATTTTTGAGTCTGAACTTCAATTTTGCTATTTCGATTCCAAGAAGTTAAATAAAATTGTAAAATCATTTTGTATATTTATTTTTTTCTTAATTTGAAAATAAAGAATGGAGTTGAAGCATTGAATACTGTAGAAATTTTTTGAAAATTTTCTCTATAACAATTCTTTTTATTATTTTTCTATGCTTGATTACATTTTATAGTAATCAGTAAATTTTACAACAGAAAAGGACGTTCGAGCATAGTTTCTGTTTGTAGAATTGACTAAAATTGTCAATTCTAATTGTAATTCAATTCCATCTATCGGTCGCTTTTCTACTAGAACGAATACTATACATTATGAATATACATTACTACAACTAAAATGTTTGCAAGTCGACATATAACGTAAAAACAACTAGTATAATAGTTACTTTGTCTAACATTTAAACAAGTCTCCATTTTTGTTTTAGTCATGTTTCTTAAGAAATCAGCTCCCTTACCTTTTCACTAATGTTTTGACTAAATTTTTCACCATAAATCGATTAATAAAGGGTTATATTCCCGTAAACGTTGATTCAATCCACCATCAATTAATTGCGGACACTCCTAAACCAATTATTTAAGTATCCCACGGCTGGAATACACCCAGTTTCTACGGCCGTGATTCAAACTCAAAATGGTTTAGGCTAAACTTAATTGGTTCAATTCACATGATGATGAATACTTTAAACTGAACAGGAAACAATTGTCTCGTAACTGGTTTAAAAACAATAAAACTTTATGAAATTTTAATGTATGGTCATGTTAAAGTTAATTAAGGTATGTGATATTCCAATACTGGTACAATTTATAGCACTTAAATAACTTTTCTTTTTCTTGGTAATCCTTATAAGTTGGATAAACCAGCCGTGCAAGCCAACAAGTGCGCACTTTTTTTAAATTATTCTACTGAATAATTCTAAACCTATGTGACCTCATTTATTTTAAACTTTTTTCATTTAATTTTAATAATACTTAAGTGGACTTACGCTGTGTACAGCTATTAATGTAAACTATTTTTTTTATTCTCGTATTCTTTACACAATGATGTTAACATGTTGATCTGGGTTGGCCGTATATCAATAAAATGATTGATTGATTGACTTTTTTCAAATTGAATCCTATTAGCAATCGAAAAATTGTGATAGTGCTTTATGGAAACAATTTCAAACAGAAAGCATGACTTCAATTACATACAACCACATAAGCGTATTATAGTACGTTCATCAAGCCGTTAAGTTTGGTTCAGTTAAGCTACTTTAAAGCAAAGGAGGAATAAAAGGTTTTGCAAACTTCCAAACTTGTTATGATTTTAAACTATTTGCTTGTGCAACGGTGCTGCGCGGTGTTGCTTTTCAATGTTGAAATAATTTTTTCGTATAAACTTTCAACAATGGTAAGTAGCGGAATCCAATTCTGTCATATAATAGTTTTGAGCGATAAGCATCGGCAAAATAAATTGACCAGTGGGGTATTTTTTAAGGACATGAACATACCGACAGTACAATTACATGATTCTAGTTTTAACAAATCAACTATTACCACGTTGTTCTCTGGGTTTCTAAACCGTAAGTTAACTTGTCAAGTCATGTTCTTAGTAAACATTCATTCAGACGACTACTGTAAAACTAGTGGATGGAGCAAGTGGCTTCTGGAATGCGTTCCTGGGAGAATTGAAACGCCATGTTACGCACTGCACACGTATCTAATTTGGGTATCTCAAGGATTTGATCAATCTCATGTTGCACCAAATTTGAATATGAGCATGTGCAATAATAAAATCGTTCATGTGAAAAGAGGTCGCTTTGGATATCTATATGTGGCATTTCCATATCATGAATTACGAATTAGTACAGACAATTTGGAAATTCGTACGAAATTATTCAGGCCATGTTCTTTGGCAATAGCACAAATTTTGAGGTACACGCTTCCTTTGGATCTAGGGAGTTTTATCGGTAAGTTATAGGTGAACTTTTTTTTTTCGAAACTATTACATGGAGTTGTTCAGACTGTATTACGCATTCGCAAGAGCTCAGTTTCCAATTTCCTTGACAGTTACAAGTTGCACAAAATGTCCCTTGTACTCCATTCAGCGCTGGATATGGGCGTCGACTTTTTTTTAATTGTTTCAATGTCAATTAAAATTGGAGATTAATTTGCTGTTATAAAAATTAGTTTACAGAACGCAGAACATTAGCCAAATAAGGCCGTCGAGTAACAGAAGGACTCGGACATTAAATGTAAATTCCTGGCCTAGAAGGGGCTTGTTTGGCTTTAGATTTGAGAATTGATAAGAAATAGTAATCTAAATTTGATAATTCTGTAAAAATTAATGTTATATTTTGGTTTTCCAAAGTGACCAAACTTCGAGGAGTGCTTGATGAAGAAGTATCTGAAATATTATTTGACGGTTTTTGCGCGCCTTATTTTGAATTACATTCTGGAAATAATGTCAACAGAAGAATTGCTGCCTACTATGAGGGTCGCATAGACCTCGACGCTAGAAAATCGAGAAAAAAAATGTGGTTGTATGCTACCGAAATATTTCAGTCTCTATGGAAATCAGTTATTCAAAATTATGCAAATACTATCAAACGTCTCAATATGTCTCGTCATCACTTTCCTAATGACCCATTTGCAACCAAAATTGCCGAGGCGGCAGGCATCCTAGATTTAAGGATCGACTCTTTTCCTAAGACGGATTCGGACAAACGAGCCATATCATTCAATTCTTACTCTAAATTTTTTGTAGCTGAGGAAAAATCTTTTAATTTTATTCCTTGTAGTGGCCTTCAAAGCTATCTTAGCCTAAATGAATTTTTGCAACCATTTTCTCTTGACCTATGGTTACTCGCTGTACCGACTATATTTGGAACAACAATTTTCCTCTATTTTGCGATTTCTATTCATTTCACGTGTGAGCCGAATTAAGAGGAAAACGAGCCTCTTGCAGCCCACGGTTTACGTATGAATAGGCCGTTAAGCGACCGGAAAGGAAGCGCAGCGCAATTTTTCAGCGAAATACAATTTGACACAATTTTTAATAGTATAGAGAATTGTAATGATATGAGGATACCAAACCCTTAGTTCAAATGATGTGGTAGTCCAGTAGAGTAGTGTGGAGAGGCGGTAGGGGAATTACTAATTGTAATTAACTTCTACGACTAAATTTAATTGTAATTAAGTTAAAGGGAGTTGACGGAAATCTTGGAGAATCCTGGAGAGTGATTTCCAATGGGATACCGGGACCCAACTGCCGTGGTCTTCTCTGCCTCAAAATGTGCTGCGGCTAAAGTGTGCTGCGGAAGTACATGTGTTGGGAAATTGAGGGAAAACTTGAGAGAGTTTCCCTCGTGCACATTGTGCTGAAATTGTGCTGGAAGTTAGCGTCTGTGACGCTTATGAACACGAACGCGTCTCACACGCATGACTCGTACGCTTTCTTTGTTGCGAAAGTGGTCTTAGAGCAAGATTTGAATTTGTCAATGACCCTCCAAAATGTATCTGGATTCAAACCCTTTCTTGCGATTTTACTTTTTGGGGCTCTTGTTCTGTCGAATTTGTACAGAGGAGAGCTGACCACAAACTTGACAAGCCCGCTGCCTCAAGCTCAAGTTTCAAGCTCACCTTGAAACTATAAATGAAACGATTATGTCAAAATCGTACAAAATTTTAATTCCTTACAGCATCGCTAAAGACTACATCGGACATCGGCCCGCTCAGAAACATTTTGGCAAATTCGAGTCTTTAGAAGCAAAGTGGAAAGTATATTACGACACCGTATAACATTCCAATAGGTTTGTACAGGCGATACTTTTCAATATTGGATATTTTGACGAACGGCAACTTGCAAATGTTTCTTTGTTGGAGGATAGATATCCGGGACTCTTGCAAACGCTCACTCTAATACAGAATGAGGATAGCCAAACAATTTCAACCCCGTTCAGAAGAGAGTTAAGCAAACGCAAAAACAGTATTTATGTTGACGAAAGGGAGGAGCTGGATGCGACGCTGATGGAGATTGTTCTTGGCAATGAGAAGTCGTATGCAGCACATAAATTGTACTACGGAAAAGACAAATTTCGCTCACATGTAAATTTTTATGTACTTGGGCCTTTACATTACGATCGACGTGATGTAGTTTATAAAAGAGTTCAATCACTATTTCATTCAGGAATATTAGAAGTAATCAGAAATGGACCAAAATCACACAAGTACTTGACAGACTTCCGCTCTCGCAAGTTTATCGGCAAGCGAAAAGCACTTTCTACTACGGCAAAGAAACTTGATTTAGCAAGCGGGCTTTTGCTAGGAGCATTTTTGATATACGGAACGACGATTGGCATATGCTTATTTTCAGTCATCGCGGAATTATTTAAATTTTATCACGTGAAAATGAATTTTGTACAGTCTTGCAAATAATATTGTTTTTGGGGTAAAGTAATAAGTATATGTTATATCTCATGGAAAACATTAAGATACAAGTGAACATAATTCCTATTTCTGTCAACACTGTTGTAGTACGAGCTGTTGAGGTGACTCAAATTTGATTTACCTTATTAACTAACGAAAGCAAAGCGAGAGCTAGTTTATGTTTTCGTCATTTCTGTCTGTCCGTCCGTCTGTAAGAAAAGCATTATCTCAAGAACTACTCAACCTATCTCAAATCTGTCTTTGGATATGAGTTCCTTGATATCCGGCACAATTCAAGCTTATTGAAGTTCAAATCAAGTTCAATCGAGTTCAAGGTGGTCAAAAGTGACCTCCATGGAGGTCAAGGTCATTTATATTATCCTATAACAACTTGAATATTGACCTCTACAAAACTTCTTCCTCTTATAAAGGGGAACAACGTTTGTATAGAACACATTTTTTACGGCCCCAGGTTCCTATACCCCGAAATGACCTTTCAAAGTTAAACCGTCCTTTTAAATGAAACTACAAATTATGATAGTCCCGATGGTCCCGAGTGCCTTTCCCATTGAAATGACCCCTTGACCTAGAAATGACAGAACGTCAAAATCTTTTGAAAGAAAAAAAATGAGATGGTTCAAATTATCCTATATGTTTCCTTTACATTTAAAATTCTGTTCGTCATTCTAATAATTTTAATAATTTTCTGTCTAGCATCCTGTCTCTAATGTTGATAATTCCGCTAGTTGATTGACCGTTTTACCACGGTTTATTAATTTTATTTATTTAGGTATTTATTTATTTATTCCTTAGGCTAATAAAATGTAAAATTCCAATTATATAAATGTTAATAATGTTAAAATATGGTGTAGTGCAAATACTTTGCAAATATATAATACAAACGTTGCAACAGATATACACTGTGCTATAGTGTAGTCGCATTTTATAGCACTCTAGATATTGTGATAGCGCCTTACGTAAACAATCTCAAATAGAAAGCCGGATTTGACTGGTTTGCAGTTTCCCATTCGTCAATCATTTCATCATCTTCTATGTATGGAATTATGGACTGCCTATACACAACTAATATACGAATTCTAGACATTGCATGAAACCGCTAACTTAATTCAACAAAGTTTAAAAAAAAAAAATTTTAGGTGCTAAAAGTGTTATTCTATACACTACGCCTTATGCAAAATGGGAAATATTTATTCAACACACTATAAAGCTAATTTTGTATTGAAATTATATTCAGATCCCTATTTGCCTTCACTAATTTTAGAGTGAAGAAGAGTAGAGCTGGAGATAGTTAAGCGATTTTGTAAGTTTAGACTGAATTAGAGGAAGCCCATCTTGAAGCATATTTACATCTAATTGGAATTTCAATTTTTTTTAAATTAGATTTTAACCTAACATTATGTCTCGAAGAAACCTAACTAGAAATTACGTTGACCTATTATAATTGCTTTAGGATCTTCCAATAGACCACTGTGATGTGAGTAGGATGTTTTCACATTTAAAAATTAGAACATTACAAATTGTTTTAGTTTGCTTGGAAGATTCAATAAGTAAATTTGGGTGTGCGTCCTTTTGATCGTTCAATGAGTTTCAGAAAAGAAAAGTTTAATTTTATAACTTTCTTCATCCCAAGTGACAAGATTAAAAAATAAATGTAATCCCAAGTGACGGAACAGATTTTCTTTGGTTCCAATTAAGAAATTAATTAGTAGGATTATGAAAAACAAGAGCATGCAAAGAGATTTAGTGAACTTTCGATTATTAATGTTTTGATTAATTTTCCACCTGAGTTTAAGTTTTGCCAATCTACTAAAAAGTCTCAAGCCTCTAATTTAGTTTTCAATAATTAGGCAAAGCCAATTAATGAAAAGTACAATTGAATTGTTCAAAAAAGAAGACGAAAGGCTGCAGGAAGAAGTGCATTTGCAAAAGCTTTATTTTCTTTGTATCAGGTGATCTTGCTTGTAAATAAAGCACATAGTTTTCAAAATTTCCATTTTTTTTAATAAAACTTTTAAATGTTTAACACATGTAAATTATAGTACAAATTGAAATTTCTGGAAACCTTAAACTTTAAAAAATATATACTCATTGACTAGATTTGTAAAATTTTATAAAACTTTCCATACTTTATACTACTGCTCTCTCAGCATCGCGTGATCAAAAACCATGTCACTACACCTTTAATATTTTGCTTTAAAACTTGGGTAACATGAAAAATCAATAGTAAGTCAATCCTGTTTCATAAGTCATAGGCTAGCTTAAGGTTGGCCTTCTACTCACGCAAATCTGTGAAATTAATTGTCGTGCACGCTCTTCAATCATTAAGTTAATCACTCTTGTCACCCTCTAATAAATGAAAGTCCCAGTTTTGAAGGGCCTCGAGACACGCTAACGCCTTTCACAAATATTGAAATTGACAAATTGGAAATTAACATTGTCAGAAGCGATGGAAAGAAGGATTGATGTAGTTGAGGGCGGAATTAGATAGTAGAATGTGATTAATGTTTGCTTATGAATCCCAGGAGGATTCTCTTCCATCAAAATTGGAACAATTTTTGATTAATCGATCCAAACTACTAGTTTTTCAAGAAGATTTTTCAGTGCGAACGACAACGAACAAAGGTCTGCTTCAAGAGGATCGTAATTAAATGTTTAGTACCGTGCAAAATATATTTTACTTCTAATAAAGCAGTAGCAGTAAATCAAAAAAACTCATGTTTCTTATTGTTCTCAAATTTTTGTGAAAGCATCCTGGAGAAAGTTCTATTGAGTCGCATAAAATCATTTTTCATTTTTACTTATGCCTATTTTACACCAGTTCAACAGACATCAGTTCTTTTAATATACAAATATCATTTTGAGCGAGAGGATAAAGTACAAGGCGAATGCTGGAAGCTTTTTTGTACAATAATAAGTTTATTCATATTATAAATGTACATAAATATACCATTATGGTGACAAACATAGCGTTCAAAGTGGTATTATGGCTCCGTGTTCTATCAAGCAGAACTACACAAACAACACCAGATAGTTTGATGCTGGTACAGGAGATTTCAACTTTGAATTTGTCACTCGAATGGTTAACAAGAGAGCCTTTGAATAACAACTTATGATGTATTTCCAGAGAATTTCCAGAGAAGATTTAAATTGAGACGACAACTTCCATGATATTGCTTCAGTCTATTATCATCACAATCATGCATTATTTGCATGCTTTCAATGTAAACTCGTAATTCAAGGTTGCTGGTTATGTAGTAAATTTATAATTCAAGTGCAACGATGCGCACCAAAAAATTTTCTTTTTGAAGTCATCCACGTGCCATAAAGAAATGATATCCTGTATTCATCTTCAAATCAGATTACTAGTCTCGCTACAGAATTCTTTCTCCACATGCCATTGATTGCATGTAATTCTGCAGTAATTCAGAAATGCATTTGTAAAATACTCTAGCTTCGATCGAGCTTTCAAAAAAAAAACACGTTTCGCTGCAAAGTGAAAGGGGAAGCAGCAGGGCGTTACCCAAATTCAATATTTTATAGATCACGCTAGATGTAATCAAAAAGGAACCTTGCTCTTGGGAGACTGTTGACAATGAACTTTCTTTTCATGCAATTATTTGATGTAAATGTGGTATGAAACAAATTGTTTAACACAAACAAACAAAGCAATACCAACAAAACGTTAAGTTGCTTAGTATTTTTTTTTCAAATCTACTTTATATTTATCATTTTTTGTGTCGTACTTTTCCCTATTTGCTGTGTGTGCGTATAGGTTGCATATAAACTCTCTTCCACCCGATTCTTGCTCCTCGCACAGATCCATTGCTGAACAATTAAACTACACAAAATTAGTTAATTTTTTTTAAATCAAATATGGGAGCAAAGGGGTGCTGTGTGGCAGCGCTTCCTTGCTTTTAAATTATTTTTAAAAATATAATATATGCACTAGAGGCCCAGAAATGAAAATTAAATTCTTCCCGTCCTAAGGCGGGTGTTCTTACATCTAAAACTATACTTCAGCTCCGGAAAATATTTATCATATTCAAATTATTTTATGAAAAATTTCTTGAAATGATAACTTATTAGATATTATGAAAAGCAGCAAAAAACACTATTGAGCAATATAGAATTTTAGACGAAAAGACAATTGTGGTGGAAAAGTGGCTTTGAATTCCCTAAAGAATAATATAGCTTTGAGACGGTTTGGAGACAGGACGCTTAACATTTACGTTTATGAGACTATAAAAAATGGGCGCTGAAAATTGAGGATATAAAAATATAGCAGGAAAGATGAAGAATTTTAAGGGCATAATAAACTTGAGTCAAGAAAAAATGCTTGTGGCTTGGTTTGCCTGGGTTTCACGCGCAGTATTATTACTGCTTCTAAATTCGTCACGGCTTTTAAAATTTTTGTCGGTGAAAGTTGAGTTAGATAAAAAAAAATTGACATATAATTCGAGGCCTGAGTGTAAATTGAATTAAGCAAAAGAAATATGGCTTAGGCCAAATGCCATGATCTCTGGAGCAGAGAAAGTTGAAATTGAATTTGGAATTGTCGCAGTATTTCTAGTACTTTCACCTGAGCTCTCTCCTTAAAGAAAGACAAATGTCTCAATTAATTATTGTGCTAAGAATTCCCAGGAATGGAATTACAAGTGGCGGGTTTGTTTGCTCGGAGCAAAATTTTGCCAACTACTGCTTATTTCCCACGAATAAAAGGCACTGACAAATGTAGGGGTCTTTACCACAACCACAGTCCTTCGTGGCATGTCCTCCAAATGCTGGCCAATGAGACAGTGATTTAACGCTTGGCAACCAATCCCATGTCTCAGTCTCAGGGAGTCTCTGAATTCAAGTTTTCTTTTTAATGCTTCCAATTTGGAACTTTTAGACATACATTTCTAAGCAAGAAGCGTTTTTATAGCTCACCTGCTATCAAAATTGTTCTATGTTAAATATTCATGTTTTACCTCTTCAAATTTAGTCTATGCAACTAATGACAACGAGTTTTGGTAAATTTCTGCCAAAAATGGAATTTAAAAATTGGAGTGAAAAAGTAATACGGTGGATGAATTAAGCGCTAAATAATCAATAATAAGTAATAAAATAGAATACAAAATTTGAGATAAGATCACGTTTTGTTAGACGTTTTCCATAGAATCTGTTTATTATCCTCGCTTGTAAATCCATTAGTCGTATGAAATGCATGCCAATTCTGAATCGTGTTCAAAGTGATATTTTCAAGTATCCCTGGAGCTGAGCATTAACGAGCCTATTATGCAAATAAAAAATTGGAATCTGTTGCAATTTCTTAAAAAAGGAAGACTTCACGGAAGAAGCTTATGATTATATTTTACGTCTCTGGCAAATTGCATCAGAGTCTATTGCACTCAAGAGGCGAAATCAGCGGCGTTCTGGAACAAAGAAGAGCAGCAAAGAGAAAGAGATAGAATCGAATCGAGGCAGATTGCTTTTTTTTTCCTTTTTTGAATCATTTAAGTTTAAAAAGGAAACAGAAAATCCCTGAATTTATAATTTTTCCAAAGACAAGTTTCTTAGGCAATTTTACAAATGCGTATGAATCCTGAATGAGACGTGTCTCAAATATTTATAATAATTTTTAACTTGAGCCAACACTGAATAGCATATTTATTTAGCCATGTAAATGAGATTTTTTGCTGACATAACATATCGTTAGTAAGTGATCAAACAACTTTTGTAAAAAAAAACGTTGTTCCTTTCCAAACCTTTGCCTTTACAATACAAAATATATTAATAGCACAGTTATGCACCCTCGTACTTAAATACGTAATGCCAGTCGAAGAAAAAATATGATGAGGGAAATTGATTCTGCAACAGTAATATTATTTTAATAATAATATTTATTTTATATTTTGCCGTAATTGGCAGAATTTGTACAAAAACTGAACATTCAGAACTGGGTTCCAATGGTATTTCAACAGTAAATTTAGACATTCAAGTTATTCTTGTCGTCAATCAGTGCCACATGGTTTCTATTTAGGTAAGGACGCGGAGGATCTGATTTGAAACCACGAAAATCCCAGATGCACTCTTCCAAGGAATCGATTACCTGAAAAAAACATTATAAAACGTATATTCCAATCAACTTTTTTAAAATGTTAATTGAAATAACTACACTTTCTGCCTTATTGTAGAAATAATGTACAATATTTTCAGATTGAATTGGTAAACCTTAACCAACCGTTAAGGTTGGTTTTGCAACCAACCTTAACGAAACTGAAACCTAGTAAACAATCACAGCCAAATTTTATTTTAGATTTGGCAGTCCCTTGCTAATTTCATATTTGCATAGTGCTTTTTCATTAGTAGTTAATTGTATGTAAAGTTTAAACACAATAGATGAGGAAACGTTTTTTTTTTATCCTATTTTCGATTTGCAAGTGTAAAGTTCAGCGTATATCTTTACGTTAATAAACGACATCCGCGATTTCACGTTGTGTAATCCCCGTGTTTGATTAATGAAAAATTGGTTTAAATTTGGTTTCTAGCATGAACTTTTGACGCTGAATTCTAATCTCCCATCCTCGTGAAACTGAGGGTAAACTTTGACCGTCCAATTTCACAAAATTTAGAGGAAAAAATGGAGACTTTTTTTTTTATTTTTTTTTATCCTGAACTCAAACTACACCGCAAAAGGTCACGAAAGTGTCATAATAGAGTTATGCGTCGAAAGTGTGTATAAATTAAACTCTTACATGCACATTTTTAATGGAGGTCAAGCAAAAGAGTAGTGCTCATGAGTAGCCGAATCAAATTCAATGTTAAAAATGCTTGGTAGAGACCAATTTCAGATATTTCACAATGTAAAATCTCTTATATCTTATTTGTTTGAGTAATTTACTTACCAGAAATGTGACAACTAGGAAGATGCCTCCAACTATAAGAAGCGTCGTAAGCAGAAAAGGATCCATTGCTCTTTAGCTCAAAATATAATATACTAAGCAATATAAATATTGTATAAAATCTTAAAACAAGATGAGCAAAACAGAAATCTTCAAAAAATAAGGCTAAACAAAGAATAGCTTATACAAGTTTTGCAAGTAAAAACCAAATGAAGGCAAACTTGTCACTAAAAGATTGACTTAACCAGTACAAAGATAAAGATTTAAAAAACTTTCCTTCGATGCTTCGAGCCTATTCCGCAAAGTAGTGTACTTGTGCACCATGCTCTAAGTTAGTTACTGAGATAATCACAAAAAAAAGAAGCCGAACATAATATGAGGTCAACTGAGATTAATCTTTATAAGAAAATCCGTGTATATAACCTCATCTATAATTGCGAGAAACATGCAAGTCAACTTTCATGATGACACTTGCCTGGCAGCTTTAAGTCCACAAAAAAACTTTGATTTGTCTCCAAGTCTCAAGGACGTCATCAACTTGATGCACAACTATCACGCGTATTGTTGCATGAAACAGAAATTTGCACTATAGTCTTTAAAATTAACATGGAATATTGCAACATATGTTTGCAGAATTTCCTTGAAAACGTCTACTTCAAACTAGAAGGCGTAGGTTACGTGCGTACTTTTAGAAAATTATCTGCAAAAAAGTATTAACTAATAACGGTGATTTCTGTTCAGTGAAAAAGCTATGTTAATTTTCACAATTAAGTTTAATTCAACTATGGGTTTCTTACATTGAAACATGTTCTAACACATTAGGGGTTGCCATAAAAATCGTGAAGGCTAGTATTGAAAATTGTAAAGCAGTAATTAAGAAACACGGCAAAATATTCAAAGAAAATTTAATTTATATTTAGCTTTATTATTATTTTGTGGGGAAGTGATAAAGAGAAAGTTCTTAAGAATTTCTTTCCTCCAACTTTTGGAGAAAGTTGCCGCAATCCTCTTGAGACTGATTGAGATTCCCATTTTCCGCTTTCTTCTCTGGCCCTTAAGTCCTCGCCCTAAGAAGCCCTTGGAGGCTGATGATGATCTGAAGCTGCTTCATCGCCCTTTCAAATCCTCCAGATAAGTAGAATGCATGGAAAAGGACATTAAAGCTTTCTCTTCTTCAATGAAATTACTTTCTCCAGTAACTTTCTCTTCTCCATTCACCCAGGGTACTTACCCCATGAATATAAAAAGAGAGCCTTGTAGAAATACACTTTCTCTTCCCTTATCCACTTCAATGAACTTAATCCACTGCCTTACTGATAGGGGCCATGTGGATCAACAACGCAAGATTCCGTTCTTCTTTATGCTGAACCCTTCGAGTATCTTTGTTTTGAATTCGATTGGAAATGCTCTGCTAAAGCTTTAGCATAAATTGGACTTTTTTATGCGCATCGAATCCGACTTTATTGACCGATTTCGCTGGGCTTAACCCCTCATAACAATGTATTGCATAATCATAGTGAAAGCTTTGATCTAAAATTTTATTTATTTTTAAACTTTCACTAAATAAAGCAAGAAAATCAGAAGTTGTAAAAACAGTAGAAAGTAAGTAAGTAGAAAGTAGCAGTAGTTTATATGTTTATTTTGTGATATATAGTAGAAAGTAATAAAAGAGTTATCCATTTATCAATTTCCTCTTGTTTTTTGGAATATTTTTTTGAAATATTATTTTACTATTTTTTTTTTCATTTTTTTTTAAACAAAAATTTGATAAAAAAAATGTGTCAAAACAGGTAAATTGTTAACGTCGCTTTCACTTATTGTTTATTGTAATTTCACTAGTTTGATTTTGTGTGGACAATTGGTATCAATGCGAATTCAGCCTCATTTGGCAGGAAATTCTTTTTTAATAAATTCAATCTATGAAAATGAACCATTTCTTTAAATTTTAACTGTTATTATTGTAATTTGCTTCTCTGAAAATTTTCAAGTCCAAAAAAAAATGTTAACAACATTTGTTTCGAACAACACAAAATCCTGCGACGGTGAAACAACAACGCGCGGTATTGTACAATACATATCACACCTCAGTTTACCGTCAATCAGCGGAAATTGGACCGTGTCAAAGTGTAAAGTGAAAGGATTTTGTTTCCGGGCAAACACGGTTCCGTGACATTGAGTGACACCGACGTGACATGTACGTCCCTGATACCTTGACTTGCCCACTTTGTCACGCCTCACCTGTCAATCAGGAAAGGCAAACAGCTCCCGCATCTGAGCAAACAGAAATTTTATTATTCAGTTTTGGTTGTATTTCCATCAAAAAATTCAACCTAATGATTTTTGTGTTTCTGTCATCAAAAATGTGCACTACTATAAAAAATCAATTTGCTTTAGTTTGCATATATTTAGAAGCTTGGTTCCTTGTAGCTTATGTAAGTTACAATTTGCGTGCACTTGGAAATGAAAAGGTTTTGTAAGGACAGCGTTAAACTGGCAATAAATATAAAGGACACTTAATTTTGTACCTGACTTGAATGTTGAAAGGGAGAGTTGCAACGTAGAATCAAAATAAATTGTGCTAACTGCTTAAGAAACAATTTTGAGTACGCTTTATCTTCCATTTCGTTCACAGTGAAAGTGGAATTAGGAGGGAAGATGCTGACACTTAAATCTATTTTCGTGATAATCAGTAAGTTAAAACCAAAATGGGGTTCATCTTAATGTAAGACGCTTTCTAAATATTAAGCTGCAAAATGAGTGGTAAAATCATAGAGAACGTATTTTCAGACGGTCAACAGTAGAGTGAACATACACAAATAAGTCAAAATAATTCAAATAAATTTTACCTAACCTAACTGTTTGGCCGTAATATTATTATTTTTAATGCAGAAGATTTTTTGATAAGATGCATGTCTTCACAGAAAAAGAAAACTACTATTCCCAGCATTCATCTAAAAAGTGCTGAGTTTGCACAAAATTGCAGCTTTGAGCTCAAAAGGGCCCTTGCAAAAATCCTTAGAAAAGTAGGCCCTTATACATATGGGCCCTTAATATAAGTATCCTTATGTAACCCTGACGTATGCGAAGCTATCTTCCTATTTCCATGTGCCATATGGCATTTTACCCTTCTGCTTTCTTTCATCACACTTTCTTCAGTTTCCTCTTATCAAATGCTTCTTCTTGTTCTTCATTGAATTGTAAATTGTATAGTTGAAAAAATGTAACTGAAAGAATATGACCACTGTTCCTCGCATCCTTGATTGCTCGCATTAATGTGGAAGTGAATAAAGTGCGTAATTTTGAATCGCCACACGTGTCGGTGGTTTGAAACTTCCCTGCTGTGAGCTGTCGGACGAAGGCTATTGGTCAACATCAACGTTCTTTGAACGCGAGACACGATTAATGGTTCCCGCGCGTGGGTGTCTTTTGATTAGCTCAGGGAATTGAGTTAGGGGATATATTGCGTTCTACTGTTTTTTTTGTACAACAAAATTACGGAAGCTCTCAAATGCTTTTATTTTCTTTAAGTATATCATGAGTGAAAATGTGCTATTTCTGTGTTCACAAAACAAATTCCTTATTTAAGCAAAAGTATGGCATTCAGGAAAATATACGTGTCGAAAAGTAACTCAATAATTTAGTTTCATGTATACAATTCATAGTTTAGCATCTTAACTCATCAACTAATTAATAGAAGTTTAATAAGTTTACAATTTGTAAACGTTTGATATAGAACAACAGGTTGGTTTGTTACAATTTTTAAGCCGGCTACAAAAAAAAAAGTATTTTCACAAGTTTTGAGACTTTAAGAACTTTCGAAACTTTTTCTGATACCGACAAATTTTATCATCGCGTTATGGTCCGAAAAACTTTAAAGCTAAAACTTTCCTCGTATGTAAACGCTGCGCGACATTTCCGCAAGAAGTTACTTCCTCAGTATAAAAATCCACTGGACATTTATAAACTGTTGCCGATTTTGATGGTACGTATCTGATACTTGATTTTAAAGACTTTTGGAACAAAGTAATAGTTTTTGCAAATAAAAATCGGTCAGTCATAAACTAGTGACATAAATGAAAGAAGCATTCGACTATCAAATTTTAAGATACTTGGAACAGAGCCATCACACATCTCTTTTGCTTTCACTTCTATTTTTCATTTAACCTCTTGTGTTACAACTTTTTCTAGATACAATAAAAAGTTAATTGCATTCTAAGCCTTTTCAATCTAAAACTCATATATAATAGCACTGATGTGTTACTGAATTCTATTGTATAGCTGGTATTCCCTGCCAGCCTGGATTCTTACGGAACAATAACCTGATGTTGTGGAATTTAATTTCGAATGATTAAAATCCGTGACTGACATACAAGGCAATTTGTGGGAAGAACGTGGCTCTAGTCTCTCTGCTTTTCAATTTCAAAATTTTAAGGCAAGATTTGAAATTTTAGGAAAACCAGAGATTGTGGCAAACCGCGGCGTTCTGAAATTTTGACGTTACCTACGGTAGTTAGTTTCACCGAATATGTTACCACAGGAAGAGACATGGTCTCGATTAATTTGATCTACTAAATAAACGACCGAAATAACAATAATTAGCAAACTGATTATTGGATCAGACCATTTTACAAATTTAATACTATTTAAGGAGGAGTCGATTTATTGAAAACTCTTGCACATGACAAAATATCCTGCAAAATAATTATGTAACTCGAGAGGAAAACCGAAAGTAACAAATCATAAGCTTTTACTTCGAATTCTTTATATAACATTTTCATCACAAACTTCGATCATATGAAAGATATTATAACTTACTGATTAAGTAGATACTTTACTTGAGATATTGTTTTATCTGTTGTTACTTCCTTAAATTTAAAAAATGCAGTTTTATGCTAAGTTTTTATTTTGTTAAATATATTTACTTTCAAATGGTAAACATTCGTGGGCTTTAAGTTTAATTATAACAATGAATCAGAAAAGCGTTACAAGATAAAGAAAATTACAAAATCACCTTGTTGTAAAACACCTGAGAATTCGACAGAAGGCGAGTTAATCTTCGAAGAACAAATTACAGACCTCTCTCGCTCCACTGTCATTAATCTTAATAACCTTCCAACTCTTCACCCACTTTACCCAAAAACTAAGGGCTCTTGGAACCCTTCGGAAAGTCCTAAAGTTCCCTTTCTGCTGACCAAGGGAAACAGAATGGCGCAATTCTTGCTTTCCTGGAGAAAGCAAAGTGTGGAAACACTCAAGTGGCACAAGACTCTAATTTGAAGAGAATATTAAATTTCCCAAGCGCAAAACCACTCTGTGGAGAGAAGGATGCTTTCTAATTAGTTTTAGAAAACACTTCCGCTGAAAACTTTTCTCTGGAAAAAACATACTTCTGTCGTCACAACCTCACTCTGGATTACAGGAATATTGTTTTCGAGGTAATTGAACATGGTTAATTGTAAATGGCAGTACTATGACCAATAGTATCATTCCCATGATAGGATATTATAGCACAAAAGAAATGTAAATTTAAAGTATTTGCACAGGCGAGATTTGTGCCAGTTCCTTTACTGAGTGTTCCATTAGCAGAATCAATATTAGGACATCATGCGTATGCGCTCATGCAGGTACTTTTAGGTGACCAAGACCCTAAAGGGACTTTGCAAAATGAAAGCATTATGTTGGGCGTCCTTTGATGAGGGATGATTTGATTTATGGCTTCGCATCCACGCCTTCACTTTCACTTCCTTGCACTTTGGTGAAAGTAGACTTGAAATGTGGTTTCTACCGGCGGAAGTGAAAGTGAGGATCTACCGTGTGTACCTTTTGCATCCTCTCTACAAAGGAGTAATGTAAATAATTCAGTTTCAAAGGAAAGTAACCCAATTTCTCTCTCACAAGAATCCTTTGATACCTGAATTAGAGATGAATCTTTTAACCTAATAAAACCCACTTTCGAGATTCATTGATTGTGTTGGCATGACACAAGTGGCTGAAATAAGCCATTTACCATCTATTTGCATTAAATTTGTCTTAAAAATATAACCCCAAAACCCAATTTACTGCTCTTTTTTCAACATTAATTCAAGTGTTTATGCGAGCCCTTCAATGTTATGAATAAACTTTGCTTTCAACCAAAAACAAACCTATGAAACTCATAACTTCATTTTTCAAAAATCTGCTTCTCAAAAATCCAGTGTAGATTTATGTAAATTTATTAACAGAAGCCTTAAGTAATAAGACATTCTTTATGTGACCGTCTGGGCTAAAGCAAATTTTGCAATTGGCGTTGCAGTGCAAACTATTCCAAACGCATGACTTTCAATAACATTTCCTAAATAGGACTTTAATTACAAGCGAGATTTATTGTCCTAATTGTGAGAACTAGATATCAATTAAGCCAATTTAGGTTTCGATGCTTCTTTGAATTAGAATGAGTTAGAATTGTAGCATTGTAGACCGCATATTTTTAAAGACAATTCTGCAAACTCCTCCAACAACAACCACCAGTTC
>JAQFYP010000087.1:0-40744 GCA_034694865.1 Bilobella braunerae
CGAGAGATTGCCATTATAGTGACTGATGGTGTGCTGGTCTGTTTATGCGAGAAGGAACTGGAAACAAGCGCCGCGTAGCGGCGCTCTACTGCTAGTTTCTCATACGGGCGCGTAAGGTTTTGCTTGAATTAAATAAATGTTTTTAACATAATAGATTAATAAACCGCTAATGCAAAAAAAAATACATACGTTAGAGCGATGTAACAATAATCACTACAAGACCGGTTGAAATTAGCTAATCATCATATTCTTCGTTTTACTCACAAGGTACCTCAATTCTTAAAAACAATATAATTCGAAATGTAAATTTATTTAGTTTTTTTCAGTATGGTATGTTAGGGGTTTTTTTTACAAAAGGTATTATTAGTATGGCACATTGCTCTAGGGGACATTGTTTCTAGGGATAATACTCAAGAGGGTATTGTTAAGAGGGGTTAATATTCTAGAGCATAATGTTTTAAGGGTTATTGTGAATTCCAACCTAATAAATTCTAATTGATTTCATATTGTGTTTTACGTATTTGGCCTAATTTAGTGCTTGAAGGAAGTAAAATTTTTCCATTCTAGTATTCTTGCATTACCCTTTACAATAGGAAGTGTCTCAGGCATCAGCGCGGTAGTTTTGAAAATAGATTTTGAGAGAAAACTTAAGGCAAATCTAGTGTTTCTCTTGCAAATCAAGTTATTTAACATAAGAATATAACGTATTTAGTATGTTATCGACTTCCAAGAACTGAATTAAATCATTGTTCAAGGCAAGTAGTCACTGGCTGATATCACGTGACATCACGGCAGGTGAGGCACAACCTTGACTTTAGTTAACTTCAGAAGTTGCAAAAAATAATTTATTTTCAAATGTTATGTGTTTTATTTGTTAATTAATTTACTTGTTTATGCACAATTAGTTACTTGAAGGCTCGAAGCATTTGAAGCACTATTTGGTTCTTGGGAGTTTACTTGTGTTGTGCTGATAATCGTTTGTTTTTTATTAGAAAAAAAATTGGAAAGCCGTAAAGCAGACCAATTTGAGATAGAAGACTACTTAGAACCTTAAACCTAGAACCTAACCATTAATCTAACCGAATTCCGATCAAATGGAAGACACTGACAACAACAATGGAATTTGCCATAACATCGGTCATAAGAGGGAAGGTGCTAAACTCGAAATTGATGACTCGAACCCCTACGCTGAATTCTGCCCTATGGAGATTTGTCCTCGGAAGAAAATGAAGCAGATGCCAACAAGCCAAATAGCTGAAAGCTTCGATTCAGGCGTAGAAGTGAATATGGAGAGCAGTGTTGTAGCAGCAGTTGAAACAATGGAGGATGCACCATTACCAGAAATTGAGGACGTCCTCCGACCTCAAATGGAAATTACCACTACTGATGAGAATAAAGTGGGTCACGTGAAAGAGCCCTTATCTTCTCCCGGAGGCATTGATGAGATTTCGACTAGGTAAGCCTAACCTAAATTTAATAGAGTTAGAATGGGCAACTACTTTGCTAAACTGTTTAGGATTAGTGCAGTGCAGGCAACTTTTACGTGCACAGCACTAGTACGAGGCTGAACAAATGTGTTTACCCTTTTTTTACATACTAACCTTGTGTTTGTTTTCAGAATAACTTACGCGTGCCAAGGACCTGGATGTCAAGAGGAATTTACGTCTCTTACGGAACACGACATGCACTATCAATCTCGGCACCGAAATATTTGCACTGAATGCAAGCGCTCCTTAAAATCTCAACATCTCTTGGACCTTCATCTCATGGAAAAACATGACTCGTACTTTGCTGCAATATCACTCAAGAAACCATCGGTAAGTATAAAGTAGTAGTAAGTATCGGTTTATTATGTTAAGGAGCTAAACCATCCCGTTTTAGGTTAGCTTTTACACCGTAACGCACCTAACTTTCCCTGGTTTTAATCTTAATTCCATCGGTCTCCAGTCGGACCGGGTTCGTTGAGCTAGTTCAATGTACTTAATACCTTTTACGCTTAGCGCAAAACCTTACCAAAACTAAAACCATATCGAACTTAAAATGGTTTACATTTTTTTCATGAAATAGTATTTTTTTCAAGCAGTGTCTAGCAATAATAATAGGTTTTAATTAAAATCTTATCTTAAAACCTTATGCAGAAAATGTTAACGATAAAAATTGGGTTATTACACATAGCATTGGCACAAATTTCTTGTTTTCATTAGATCCATATCATTGTTCTTATTTAATCGCACATTAAACTTGTTGTTTTTTTCTAGTACCTGTGCTTGATTGAGACCTGCAAACAACGGTTCATGAACCCAGAGGAGCGGAAAGTGCATTGTCTGAGTGAGCATCCCTTTCTGAAGAACTTTTTGCAAAATGCATCAGACTCCAAAATAATTGCGGTTGAGCCGTTTGTGCGTGAGACTTACTCGGCTCCATCAAGAAAGCCTAAGGTTGTGAAAGTAGAGAGCAGGGTTAAAGAGGAGCTTAAGAAAAGTCTTCCAGAAGCAACTCAAAAGACTCATGAAGCAAAAAGCGTTGTTAATGAGAAGAAGAAGGCGTTGCACATTAGCTTTGGCCATCACGGAGAGAGGTTCATTCCACGCCAAGTCTTTGCAATGCAGAAGAAGAAAAACCACGACATTACCTCGAAAATGGACACGGTTGACTTTTCGGAACTCCAGAAATCTCTCCTTCTATAATTGACTAGATCTCAATAATTTATATAAATAAACCATTATTTCGCTATATTACATTTCAGTTTCTTGTTATGAACTTATGTTATAACGTTCGGTTAGGTTTATCTTATGTAAGTTTGGATTTTGAGACATAACTTTTTCGGAAAAGCGTAACGGTGGGAAAGGTCGCTCAACCAGCTTTGACATCAAATTGAAAATTTTCCGGTGGCGTTTCTTTTTCCTTTACTAAATGTATTTAATGTACTGTAAGCGGTGGCGTCACTATTTGCACCAGCATATCATTAGTATCATTTTTCATATTTTTAATTTATAATAGAACTGCCACTTTATACATCGCTAAACATGGCACTAGCAGTACTAAAATACTAACATATGTCGAAAAAAATACATGCTTCATTTTTTTTGTAATTGAAAGAGGATGCCCAGCAGCCCAGCACTTCATTAATCTAAATTCGCGTGCTCATAAAAGTGATTGAAAAACTTTTACGTTTTCCAACAAAAGTCCCCTAATTGAAGTGCTAGCTTGCGCAACTTAATGAGATAGTTAGGTTGTCATTGCAAACCGAATCATAGTTATAAATAGTTATCTTCAATTTACTCAATTTAGAGAGGTTACCACATCCCTACCCTTCCTCTCATGTTGACCTACTGCTTTGTAAAATGTCACATAACGTTCCTTTAATTAATTTAGAGAAAAAATTGCAACATTTTGAACAATTTCAATACTTTCTCTCAGATTATCATATTAAAAATTAGGAATGAAGTGAATAAAATCAAAATTCCGCTAATTGGATCTTACAACAACAAAACTAATTCCGCAGTGCGATTCCGCATCGCTTGCTTGCTAGCATCTTTCCGCCAAAACACTAGTTTAAAGATCACTATAAACGTAAACTTCGGAATCTATAGCTACGCTACGCTGACCTTTGACCCTTGAAAAATCCAAAGTAGCTTCTAACCAAAATTGGACTCTTATCGACCCCAACCACCAACTTTATTTTTTGGGTATTTGTAGGCATCGGTAACAAAAGATCAGACAGAACGACATCGTCATGGGCAACATAATTGTCAGGCGAACTAGTGTCATTAACCGCACCGAACAATTTTGTGACAAACAACTTTATGATACACACTAAATCCTGTGTACAAGGTTATTGGCCGTCCCAATGGCTAGAGTAGTCCAACTCCAACATGGAACTAAATTTATGACTATTATATGGGTGCCATTAGTATAAAAATAAAAATATTATTTAATATATAATAGTATTTATTGAGTCGGCTAATAAGTCGTCACACACTATTTGGAGTTTGCGATTTCCAACATCAACGCTTTGTGCCTTGTTTCTGAAATTCACTCATTATAAGTTTATTCAAGTTTAAAACCTAAATTGCACAAATTTAGAGCAATCTCACGTATGGAAAAACTGATTTGTATTATCTATGATGTAATCGAGATCGAAACCTGCCTATTTCTAAAAGGAAACGCGTCGACAATCTCAAGAGTAAGTATGTACGCAGGTAGATAAAAACTAATATAAAAATCAAACAGGAATGGGCTTCAAATCATCAGTTGCTTGATTAACTTTTGTTGAAGGAGGATCATTTACTATGAAAATATTCGCTTGTCTTCTTCTGTTAGTTGCTTTTACGGCAACTTCACGATGTGTGGAATTCTCAAATTTTCCTGAAATTCCTGAAGGTAAAAGTCAGTTTAATGTGTTAATGTATTAAGAACCAAATTGTTAACAAATTCTAAAGAAAGCCTTTAATTCAATTGCAGAAATTCTCAACAAATTTGGCAAAGTTTTGGCCTTGTCAATACTGAAAAGTTTCGAGCAAGCGAAAATTGACGATTTAGCAGAACAAAACGCTAGAATATTTTCCGATTTCGAAGAAGACCAAGTTCCATTAGATGATGTTTCATTTTATGTTTCAATTAAGAATGAAGACGACGCTACCGTTTTACAAGGAGACGTCAACTTTTGGTAAGTCCTGAAGGTTTAACGTAGATTTTAAAAGTGAACAACTATTGATTAATTAATTAATTAAACTAATTAGGGCAACTGCCAACCGTAACTGTTTTTGTAAGTAGGAGAATTTCCCGATTTTTATAATTTCGCCTTTCACTGACTGAGTCGAGCAACCGTAGTGGCAATGAGTCAAAGGAGAAAGTGCGAAGTGGAAAAAGTTGAATTTTTGACAACAAAAAAGAGCTTCAAAAAATCCGATAGTTTTTTTTCTATTTAAGATACTTAATTCAACTATCTTACATTTTTTCGGAGCGGCTAACCGTAAACCAACTTGTTAATTTTACAAACAATAACTAACTATACCAATAGTCAATTACAACAAAAAATAACACATACAAAACGATTTGAACTGCCCTTGTAAAGGCGTTCCTAATAAACGCGCAAAGCGAAATAAGCGCACAGGGTGATTAATTGTGTTTTTACGATATAAACCGCGCATAATAATTTTTTTCTTTTTTATCAAATTATTTTCAGTAACGGAAGCCTGAGTGGACTCAACAGCATTGAAAATAGTTTGTCAATAAATATTACACAAATTCCTGCAGCTCGAGTTGCCTTCCTTCGAAAGTCAGGCACTTTAGCATGGAGCGGCCTCCAAGATATTTCATTGTATTCTGAAACCCTAGGCCTCACATTCACCTCCAACCATACGTTTCTTTTCAAAATTCACAACTACACCTTTGACCTAAGTTTTGAAATTGAGGACATATCCCAGAAGATTAACATTACTGACTTCCACTTCGAGCTCAGTGTTGCCGAGTTGGAGTTATTTATTCAAAACACTGTTTGGAACGGAACGGAAATTGAAGACTCGGCGTGGGAACCGATCAGCGCAGGTCTTACTATTGCTATGCAGAGGTTTCTACAATACACTTTTAACCCAATTTATGACGTACTGTTGGAATATGTGCTACAAGACCTCCTGCAGGTAACTAGTTCTTTTACGCAAAAACGATTTAAATGAGTAACATTTTATTTTTATTTTAGGAGTGCTACTTGATAGACCTATTGTTGGGAAATTGTAAGTGAAACTCCCAAAACCGGAGTTTTCAATATTTTTGTAATCTTGAAAAATAACAGTATCTGTAAGGAATTTGACAAAAAATTACGATTGTATTGGGTGGTTGTGTCTGAATAAGAAAACACAATAACCCTTTCAGTTATACCTTGTCTTGTTTTAAGTCCTATAAGCATTCTAAAAATTTGAAAATGTTTTAAATCAAATGTCTACCGCTATAATCTACTATTAGATAATGATAAAAGCGTGCGTAAATGGGGCGGGGTGGTGAGGGGTGAAAAAAAAATTAATTTAGATGAAGAAATTTTTTGCTCAACATGATGGTGGTGGACGGGAATACGCAACTAATTTGACTACTGGCAACTAAACAAAGTATGCAACAATGGCGCCGATTAGCCCGTATACACTCCCCACGGTTCATTGAAATTTTGATAGAAACTACAATCACACCAATGAAATTAAGCGCAAATTCAAAATGATATTACGAATCTTCGGCGCTTTGGAAAAGCGCATGCGACATCATGATCAGGAAATTCAGCAAAATCGAGAATATCATATATCCTAATGAAATCACATAGTGTTGCGTTGAAAAACTAGTGTTAAACGAATTAACCTTAACTTTGTTTCAGATGAATGCATCGGGGCCGATCAAGGCGAAAGTACAATGGAAATAATTTATTCGGAATTTGCAGAATTTGCAAGAATTTCTTCAGGAGTTTGTTTTGTTCAAGACGGCAATCCTGAAATTCATGGTACGACAGTGTAGGAGCGACGGAAGAAATCCATGAGACACAACATGAGTACCACATTATTATTCTGAATAACGTCAATTTGATAGTCATTTTAGAATAATATTGTGAAACCTATATGTAATATAACAAAAGCAGAGTCACTTACGTTTCTTCATTGTAGATGTAGCTATTAAAAATACTTACACTGGTCCATTACTCCGTTTTAAGTCGTTTATAATTTTCTATAGCCTTCGTAATTTGGCTGAGTCAAGAAACATTCACACAATACAGGTCATATTGAGTTCAAATTAGTAGTGCTAATAAAGAAAACGCAGCATCTCATCACCTAAACTAATTCAAGTAGCTTGAATTAAATATTTTTCTTTACGTTAACATGTAATTTGTAGAGTAAATAACACGGACGTGTGATTTTGGTCAGCTTACTTGCTAGACTAAGAGTTATTGTGCGGCTTTATATTTATTTTTAATATCTAAAATGTCTATAACATGCATCTGTAAAAAGTTTGAAATTGGGAAACTGTAAGCAAGGCCAACGTATTGAGGTCAACCAGTCACACTAAACGCAACCCTGCTACTTACAATCCATAATATATTATTTGTGCAATATTATGTGTGCTTTTAATATAACAATATTAACTTAACAGTAATAATTATTAAAAATTATTTCTTAAATCTTCTCTACTTAGCTAATTTGAGTGACTTTATGACTATAACCATTTAAGGTGACCTGGAACAACAGTAACGCCCTGGAACGATGATGGTAAGGTATTGTTTTTACTAGACAATATGAGTAAATGATGATGCGTGACACTAATGAGTAAGACGATGATGATGACGACTCCTGTCCCTCTTCGGTTGACTTGAAAATAAACACGGTTGACTTTTCGGAACTCCAGAAATCTCTCCTACAGTTAACTAGAGCTCAACAATTTATATAAATTAACAATATATTAACTTAATTGCTATTACTCAACTTGACAAAAAGCCCGTCCTTGGACATGGTGCAGTCTGGCGTTGCTTCAAAACTTTATAAATTTGAAGAAAAAAGTATTTGTAATAGGATGCCCATATCTAAATTAATAGGGTTATGAAGCGGAAACTTTTTGTGTGAACTGAAGTTGTTTCTGCCAAGCTTGATGTACTTTAAAGTACTTATTACATAAATACTTATCAATGATTTGTACGTAAAATGCTGTACGTAAAACACTGTACGTAAAGTACTGAAAATAAAGTATTTGATTCTACTTGAAATTTACCGGGTGGCATGAGAAAATATTCTCTGAATTTATGTTTGTCATAATGCTTTTAGACATATGTAGAGACAGGGGCAATTCCTCGTAGGGTGAAAGGTAGCACTATCAAAGAAAATTTGTCACATCCGGACAAAAAATCGTTATCAGACAGGATCCCGTTAGACGTTGGAGGCCGATCAGTGCGCTACGCATACCGGCTCAAGCCCACCCTCCACAACCGCAACCAATGCACGCTTCCACTCACCACTACCACACCACTGACTTTTTTGTGCGGCTGCCTAGATTCGATCTCGGCACCTACCCAAGCTAGGACAAGGGTCCTAACCCCGCGGACTACCCGCCTTGGGTATAATTACTCATTTGATTTGGTTATAGTGGACATAAGCTTGGCGAGTTGACCAAGTTGTTAGGAGCTTCGGTCTATCTCCACTAATCAGCCTGATAACGTTGTCTTTGCTGTTGGATTTCTTTTTCTGAATTGCTTAATGACCTTACGTACGCCAGTATATTTGTGATTTGCGTAGCTACCGTATGCCTATTTGCTAGTTTACGTTTCAACAATCGATTTAATTTTGATCTGATGAGTGAAAGGGAGTTTGGCAGGAAAATCGTCAAATTTGTGAAGTACTCATATTAGAATACATTTTAATGCTAATTAGAGCGTCTAACAATTCATACTTTTGAAGTTTTTTTTAAACGTTCAACAATTAACAGAATGCTTATTGAAATTGAAAATGCGGAAAAATTATTTTGAGCGTTTAAAAGCAATCTCCGGAATGTCATGAGTTGACATCTATCCATTATATTTGTGTTGCAAGTACTCGCTGCTTCAAATTAAATATCTTAAATAATATTTTTTCTTAAACCCAAGCAAACACGTGTAATTTCTTTACCTACTTACAAGGGGTCCCCGCGTCGTGATCGCGTCCTATTGGCTCGAAATTCAAAATATAGATTCAACTAGTTCTAAAACTAACCCCTTATCTCGCTTTTTACTCCATGGCCATCAACGTTCTCAAAATTTCGAAAATTTGATTTAGCCCCCAAAAATCCTTACAAGAAATAGCGTTTAAATTTTGAGTTTTCACTTGGTCCCGCCTTTGGAACTTTCTACAATTCATTCAATAGTTTTATAATCGAGTTTCCTCACCACACTATTTGTAAAGTTGTAATCCTCACAACACTCGAACTACAAAAACCAACGTACGCAAAAAACTGTTACAAAATTGCAAAATACAAATACAAAATGCATTCGTATGTTAAATTTATATTTTGCGTTTATATTTTGCATTTTGCAATCGTATTTTCAATGGTATTTTGCTTGCTTGCTTGGTATTTTTTATTATTTGTAATTTTCATTGCATTTTGCCCTTGTTTTTTAACTGAACTCTTGAATAAATTGGCAAATTTATAAAAAGTTCTAAAGGGGGGACTACGTGAAAACTCAAAATTTACAGGATATTTCTCTTAAGGATTTTTGGGTTCTAAATCGAATTTTCGAAATTTTTAAAAAGTTTATAGCCATGGAGTAAAAGCGAGATAAGGGGTTAGTTTTAGAACAAGTTGAATCTATATTTTTGATTTCGAGCCAATAGGACGCGATCACGACGCGGGTACCCCTCGTTAGTATAGTGTCTTAGTCTTTACCTGCCTTTCCATTTTTTTGTTATTTTACCATTATTTCTAGTCGAAATCCCTTATAGATTACTTGAAAATAGTAGGCTTCAACTTCAGTTTACATTTTTCTGATAAAAAAAACGCTTATCAAAACTACTGTCAGTATTTGTGTGCCGCAAAGTTCAATTAAAGCCATGGACCATTAGAGGTAAATAGAAAACACAAATTGGCTCTCAAAATGTTATACTACTTGAACTGTTAGAGTGCTTGAAGATAAAATTAAACTAAATTATTAGTACATACGCATGAAAATTATACTCAGCATCTCGTTTGATTTGTGTAGATTCGTGTGATCATAATCGAGGTTATTAATAATGAAGCGTACACTAATGCATATCAATAAAAATAGACCACTTGAATAGGGCAGCTCGTGCAACTTGAGGATATGATCTGGTCGTCATTGCTAAACAAGTTATTTATAATATTTATATATACAAATATATACCACAAATACACAATAATATATATATATATATATATATATATCTATATATATACGAATATAAAATCTATCTTCTATACTCAGCGCTAACCATATATAAGATTGTGAACTCATAATAAGAATAGTAAATACAAAATGTTGTATAAGATAAATTGTATTACCTAATTGCTTATTTTTAGTAAAAATTATTTTATAGATGTTGTCAATTTAACTAATTCGACACCATTGTTGCTGACTTTTAAAATTATAGCATTAGTACAACTTTATTCTCTGTTTCTGAAACTTACAAATTATCATATCTAAGCCTAAGGTGCAATCCTTTTACTTCAATCACACATCTGAAACTGATTTGCATTATCTATTGCATACGTGCCGGCAAAACCTGGAAATTCCTCACAGGAAATGTGACGACATATTCAAATGTCAAGTGCTTGCGTTACTGATGTAGCGGATATCAGTTATATATAAATATCAAACTAAATGTACCTTACTCAGTAGATTGATTTATACACACTCACATTTTACTATTCACGTTTAAATTAATCATTGACTATGAAAATTTTCGCTTGTCTCCTTCTATTATTTGCACTTACGGCGACTTCATTTTGTGTGGAATTCTCAAACTTTCCTGAAATCCCTGATGGTGGTTAACAATTACAATTTTATGCGTTTCTAGTAATAAAATCTAAGCAATGCCATTTATTTAATTTCAGAAATTCAAAACAAATTTGCAAAGGTTTTGGCCCAGTCAATACTGAAAGGCTTTGAGGAAAATTTAGTGGAGAAGCGCGCTCCAGTGTTTCCAATTTTTGAAGAAGATCAAGTTCCATTCGAAGATGTTGCATTTTATGTTTCAATTAAGAATGAAGACAACGCTACTGTTCTAAAAGGAGACGTCAACTTTTGGTAAAAGTAACATAAATTTCCAAAAATTGAGGGTACATTTTTTTATTTTAAGCATTTCAAACTAATTGATGAGTGAGTAAAGTAGCTATGTTGCGCACTTTCAAAAAACTAATGCACACAAGTCAAGTTTTAAAAGCAAAAAAAAATTTTAAGTTTGCGTTATGCTAAGTTACAGTATCAACCCTCACAATATTTTTCATTTTCTGATGTTTCCAGTCATGGAACCCTGAGTGGACTCCATAGCTATGAAAACAGTTTATCAATAAACATCACTCAACTTCCTCAAGCTCGAGTTGACTTTCGCAGAACTTCAGGCAATTTCGCATGGAGTGGCCTGCAAGACGTTTCATTGGTTTCTGAAACTCTAGGCCTCTAACCAATGAAACGTTTCTGTTCAAAATTCACAACGCCAGTGTTGACATAAGTTTTGCAATTGAGGACATATCACAGCTGATTTATATTACTGACTTCGACTACAAGGCAAATTTTGCTAAAGCGGAACTATTCATTCAAAATACGGTTTGGAATGGAACTGAAATTGAAGACTCGGCATGGGAGCAAATCAGTGCAAATCTTACTGTTGCTATGCAGCTTGCATTAGAAAATTATTATAACTACATTTTTGAAATTGTGCTCGAGGGACTAGTACAAGACTTACTGAATGCAAGTAGTTCAATTTACACAAAGTTTACACTTCTAACAATCTGTTTTGTGTATTAGGAATGCTACCTCATGGACCTATTGGTGGGAAATTGTAAGTAAAAATTCCGAAAATCACAAGTATTCAATTCTTTTAAAGCCAAATACAAAACTATACTACAAAACACTAATGCTTGTGATGTAAAGTGCATGCTGCATCAAATTATGATGAGGAAAATTTCAAAGTTGAAAATAAGATCAATTCACCATAGTGATTGTCTTGTTTTTAATGGGTGCGTCCAACCGTTGCAAATGCACTACAGAACCACTACTGCACTCTAAACCTCCAATGGCATTCCAAAAATACAATGACATTGCAAAACTAAATTTCACTTCAGTACAAAAACAATAGACCATACACGGGCGAATAACTAAGATAAATTCTACTTGGGTCAAGGGAGTCTCTTCCTCTCATTTCGATGACAACTAAATTCCCCACAAAACCGAAAAATTTGTTTTTCTAGTAAATGTGAATATATTTTGTGTACAGATGAATGCGTCGGAAACAAATTTGACGAAGGTATCGTGGACATAATTTTGAGGGAATTTTCAGAATTTGCTACAATTTCTTCGGGGGTATGTTTTGTTCAAGACGAACATCCCGAAGTCAATACTACGACAGTGGCTCCGCCATTCACATTCACTGAGACTTATCCAGTGGAGACAACAAGTAGCAGCGATGTGGAGGATCCTGGACACGACAAAAACAACATCATTATTCTGAATAACGTTAACTTTACCAATGTCAATTTCACAGTCATTTTAGAGTAATTACGTTGTGAAACCATTATCTACAATTTATCACAAAAATAGAACCATCCGCATAACTGATTTACGCATGTTAATATTTTTAAAACATGATCTTTCTACTTTGTTTTAAATCGGTTTTTAAATTAAAAACCTCTGCACTTAAAACATAGTTAGAGTTGTTTAAGCTTCGCTTTCGCTTATTTAATAAATGACTTAACCTATATGCTAGGTTATTTTCAAACGCTCTGAATTGCAGTTGACGAGGATTTAAGCCCTAAGTTAGTGGGAATTATGCTCTTCATTTTGTTCAATAAATTCAATTCCGAATATTAGTACATGATAGGCAAAGCATATTAGTTGAAATTAGAAAGGCCAGTTACAGGATTTACGATTACGCGTTTATAAAATTCGTTATTTTTGTCTTTATTAACCTCTTGTGTTGATTGTCAATAAATGCAACACATAATTGGAAGTATAGTAGGGAAGGTAAATGATAGGTTCACTTAAGAACTAGTGTAAAATACCTAAGTGGCAGATTTGGAAAGGTGTTAATTTATCAAAACAATGGAAGTTGATACAATTACAGTATAAAGTAGGAGATTTAAAGTTTCAAAATAGTACTTAGGAACCTAATAATAGTACCTAGTACTTAATACACAATAGATAAAATAGGTTAACTTTTTCATTAATTTGGGTACGATAGATTTGAGACGATATAACTTGTTGAGCGATTCACCTTAGTTAATCATATACTGCGATTTTCAAGAATGTGCTAGGCATTTGACTCCCAAATTCCTAGTGCGGCATTCAGAGCATTCTGTTGTTTTAATAATAGTTCTTTAATTTAAGCATTTCATGATTAGAAAGAAATGTTAAGCTAAATACTTCTGGTGAACTCTATTGTCTTTTTACTCAGAGTTTTCAATAATGAAAAAGGTGGCTTTGTTAAGCCTCATTTTCAGGCTGCGGATTTTGTTCCAAAAAGTGGTAAATAGGGATCGTTGTGTTCTCGAAAATGGTCATTTGCTGAATTCTGCCTCCTAGAGTAGCAACATGAAAACAACACTTTGATTAGAGTACCTGTAAAACTTATTTCACAACTACGTGCGATAGTTTTCGGAATGGAATACCAAACTTCACGTGCTCCTTCGAGTTTCAAGCACGTTCTAATTTGCATATTTGCAATTGCAAGTATGGTGCAAAGTAGTAGCGAAGGTTCTATTAAAATCCAGCTCAACAAAATAACACAAATTCTTAATCATAATACAAGTGAATTGTTGTACTGGTCTGAGTGCTCTATCGAAACTTGCAAGTCCTTACCGCAACTTAAGATTCGCATCTGTGTAAAATATAATCAAACGAAAGAAAATTTGGAGGAGGAGCCTTGTTACCCTGACAACAAACTGCAAGCGGTCTTTGACTCACCTTCGCCTAATTGGATACGGTCACGTTTTGGGTTGAATAATACAGGGTTACCGGTAAGGAACATTAAACAAAGCAGCTATAATTCATCTGTAAATTTTATAATAATATGTGATAACACACACCTGCTTTGATGGCACACATGCCCTCAATGTAGTTAATTTGTCAGAGTCAAACAGTTTTACATTATACAAGCATGTATATAAGCAAAAAAAAAAAAAACTAAGCGTAAAGTATGGGTGAAATATAGAGTCGTATGGAATTAATAAAGTAGTTAACAGAAAATTTTGCAATTTGAGCTTTAGAGACCATAGTAGCTAATCATTTTTTTTCTTTTAACATCTACAGGTACATTTGTTGGTAATAATAGAGGCATTTGTTGTAAGGGAGAATTTGACGACAGGGGAGAGTAAGTCGTAAATAATTTGTAAAAGCGTAACAAGAATGTCCTAGGACGAACTATCATGCCTATTTGTCACGCATTGCTTAAAAAAACACTGTGTTTATTGTATGAAAAAATGCTCGCAAGTAAGGCTTGTAAGGCTTTGGAACTCTTGTAAGCAAAAACTAATCTAAACTTTCGAAATCCAAATCACAAGTGATTGCTCGTGGAGTCCTGCAGCGGAGTTTCCGAAAAACGCGATTTTGGAACAGCGCGGTTTTCAAAAACACTATGAATCAAACATTTCATTTCTTCTATGCCACGAAGTGCAAACAACATTTCTACGGAGAACACTGCGACAAGTACTGCAAAGCAAGCTATTTGGATCCATCGCTTGATGCCTATCATTACTATTGTTCGAAGAACGGGGACCGGATGTGCTTTTTCCATTGGGGTGGGGAGAACTGCGAAGATGGTATTGTTCATTCAACTAAACTAATCAATAATTTTGCTTGTTAGCTAAACAAGCCGCTCCCAAAAGAAGAGCAGTTTAAAATTTTTAATGTTGAAATAGGAAAATAGGATATATAATAGGACATATTATAGGAAATATAATGTGAAACATTTTTTTATGTGTGTATTATGCTATTATTGTAAAAAATTCCAGTGTGCAGAGACTGCTGCATTCGGAGGACCTGCTCATCTGTGAGGCCTTGTGATTGTGACACAATAGTTCAATATTATTATCCCACACGATATAATATCATTAAATAGAAGTCCACGCCGAAGAAGATTCTACTATTGTGGGATGACTCTTTAAGATATCATATTGTTTTACTACATATAACATACCTATATCTTATGCTCGTCAATTTTTTTATTTTTTGTTCATATCATATTGTTCATTTTGTTCATATTTGTTGTTTGTATCATTTTTGTTCTGTAATTATATAAATCCAGTATACTATAAAAGCAATTGCAAAGCTGTTGGACGTTGTCAATTCAAATGATAAATTCACACACTTTATTCCTAACAAGTGAGGGTCGTTCCAGCAACGCTGATATAGCATGGTGAATAATTGTTAAACTGTAAAATATTATAAAAAGGCGATTTCTTGAAAGTTTTGAGTGTTGGTCAGTTGTTAATTTTAGGAAAGCCTTTTATTGACAAATTTTAAAATTAGATTTCATTAGATTTAATAAAAGTAGAATTAAGGAATTATGAAATAAACTAAAATAATTTTTTATGCCTGATAACCGCAGGTGACTCTATGCAAATGAGGGATGTCTATTGGACTACCTCAAGGCTATTGGAAAACCTAAACAGGTAATTTCCATATCCTTTGTTTGTGTATGCCTAGATCACGAAGTTACGGGCATTTAACTGAATTTGAATTTATCGTCCGTTTGAAAGTACTTGCAAAATAATGTCGGCCTGAGAGTTGGAATGAGTGTCAATCCTCACTATGCTTCCACACTTCCAAAGAATTTGACATCGAATGTTTTTGAACAATTTCTAAACGAGAGAAATGACACACTTTTGCCTGACAACAGACTTGGCCCACAAGAAATTTTTGTCATCTCAAACTCAAATGGCAAATATAATTGCCCGGATCTACAACTCTAACACGTCGATTTGATAGGTACTGTGGGTTAGGAATACAAACTGTTGCTTTCCTTCGTTGTTACGCGATGTCTGAATTATAGATTTGGATATTTGAAACTAAACAAAACTTTATTTTTGGATGGAGAGGAAAATCATATGAAACCAAGAGGCTCCTAAGTTTAGGTAAATTAACCGTACTAAAGCAGAATACTCCAGAAAGTAAAATTTTCCTGTTCTAGAACGGACTGGTTTTGACATAACATTTAAATATAGGCAAATTTAATTTAAAGTTCAACACGTGTAGCCTTTTGAAGACGTTGAAGAACCACTTTTTGGAATCCGGCAAACCTCGCGCAAGTGCTACTGCCATTTTTTCTTTCCAACTCTAAGCTCTGCTCAATTGCAGCAATAACTTTGTCGATGCAAAAGTCTTTAGAGAGTTGGGTATTTTGAAAGCTTTTAAAAATTTGGTAAAACCCTGTATCAGGGCCGTGAGGTGTAAACGTGAAGTGGTTGCCATGAAGAACGGAAATTCCATTTTCAGCAGGACAGACACTTTGCGGTCGGCATTGAATAGAGCGAAAGTTCCAATCGCAGTCCAGTTCAAAAACCTCGCTTGGATTACTTGCAAAATAAGCGTTTAGCATATCCTAAAACAATAAATGGAATCATAATAACTATAAACAATCACTTGATTAACCCTATTGCTTAATGGGTGTTTGCACCTTGATTATCCGACATACCCGTAATAGAGTTAAAACCCGTGCCTAAAACAAACCCCCCATAGTTTACTTAAATACTTCGGCAACTGCAATAAAATATTATTTTCAAAAATAGCTCCCTCATAGTGACACTAGCAAAAGCTGGTATCATTTCTGGTCTCCGCCATAGGACTGGCAAGTTTGAAAAAACAATATCAAGCAATTTTGTGTAGCCAGGTTTTCTACTAAGTTAATTAAATTCATTGAATTTAGATTAATTTGATTTGGTTACCTGATCTGGGAATATAAGTTTCGACCGATATTGTGCACCAATTTCAGTCATTTTCTTTGTCCAGCCGATTGATCGCATGCGCGTCAGGTTCATTAGCATAACGCCAGATTGTAGGCCGGTGGAGTCATAGTATGGGACTCTGAAGCTTGTAGGGTTGTTACCATAATAAGCCAGACCAGGCGATAGAGCTGCTATTTGTTCAGAGTCAAATAATTTGAATTGAGACCAGAGTTCTCGTACACTTCGAAGAAATATAAGGTCCGTATCCAAGTAAATAACAGAGTCGTGCGCCAACAGTAGTTCTGGTAAGAACAGTCGAAAGGTTGAGCACGGCCGGAACATCAATTCCATCCATTCTGTTCCTAGTGGGCACAAGTAAGTTAAGTTAAAACTTGAGCTGAAGCCGTATAGTGCAAGAAGTGGAGCCTAAGCGCCACTATTCTTACTTTAGTTATCAAGTAGTCATACTACATTGCTTTTCTAAGAAATTTAGCGCCTGAAATTTATTTTCAAATTTTGGAAATTCTCAAAATCCTTATGGGATTTCACGCGTAAAAAGTGAAGTTTGTAGGGCCGTATAGCGTGTAATTAAGCTAAAAAGAATAATAATTAATAATTAATAACTAATAACTCCTCTTTGAAGCGTCTGTATTGACCCACTAAATTAAGGATTATGAAATTATTCAAAACTTCAAAAATTTTAAAATGAATATCAGCCTCTAATTTTTTTTTTATAAAAAACATTGCTTTTTGACTACTTAAAAATGGTGCCGATGAGCCTGCACAAGTACGCGAGGCTTGACTGTAAGGATACAGAAACTATCACCATGGGGAGTGAAAACTGTCACTTTATGGTGCTAAAGCTGTCAAAAAAAGTTTTAAAAAAACGCCTATTCTCAGGCAAGTATCAAGCAGAAATAAGCAAACATACGTAAACCGCTTCCAACTATATCGCTAATAAATGCACTTGCTAGACGGAAGCGTGCGTGACAAGAGGAAGGTAGTGGGAGAGTAGTTTTGATGAAATTGCTATGGAATTTGCTACCCTATCCGCTCGGTGGCGGGAATACGCATGTGCAACTCTCTCAAAGGTACTTTTGAATTTAGAAATTCAAAATTCAAAAAAAAATCTTAAAATAGAATTTAAGAAAGCCGTACTCTTCTTGATAATACAAAAATATGACTGCACTCTAATTACCGCTAGAGATGGACATTTAAATTTTTAAATAAAAAATACTCCTGTTCCAGGACGGTTTTGGGTACCTAGTTTTAAAAAGAATGAACGCAATAGGAACGATAAATTTTTTTTTTGTTGGTTTGCAATCAATTGCTACAATTTATAAATTTTAAACCATGTGACAAAGTCACAGCTTTATGTATACTTGGACTCCTTATAGCAGTGCTTTCTTACCGTCTTCTTATGTTTTAAATTGCATACCTTCAGGATAGGCAAGCGGCACGTAACTCAGCCTTAAGCGTCCCGTGAACTGAGTATCCCAACTACCACTTCCGTTTTTTCCATAAATAAAATTTTGAAGCTTGTTAAAGGACTTTTGACTGTTCGATACAACAATTAGGTTCAAGCAATCATCGGGCAATTCATTGGCGGAACTAATTAGTAAGGACTTAATTAGCACCACCGTTTGGCTAATTTGCCGTCGGAAGCTAGTCCCAGTTCGGACTGTCTTTCCGCTCTGCCTTATTTTCTCCTCACCGTCGCACATAACAATCACTAATTTAACCTCACAGGTTGATTCTGCAACCATATTTCCACCGTGCTCTACATATGTTAAACTAGGACTAGCCGCCAAACTAATAACGATAAAACATAGAAATATTACGTAAAACTTGTTCATTCTAAATAGGTTTGTGATGAGCTTGGGCAAGGAAATAATCATCGCCGAAGTGGATTTAGTGAAATAGAGAGGAAAATGTACTCTCATATGCATTCATCGCAAACAAATCTGTTGAGCAGATCAGTTTCTAACTGTTAATTGGTATTAACAACGAATGCTCCACTTAGAGTGTGAATATTTTCTTTTCGAAAATGCTCAATTAACCTCAAAATTCTTGGAGGTAATTAGTATCAGTGGAATTAAATAGTACGAGAGGGTGAATTATGTATTTGTAATAATAGAAGGAAAAAAACTGTCCTTGGAGGTGAGGATTCCTAGGAAGTCTCCAGAATCTACTGTGCCAATACGTGCGTGGTTGGATTTTTTAAATGCAATGAATTTATATTGCCCGCCTAAGCGAGCTGGTAGGTTTGAAAATGCAGCAGAAGCACGGCTAAGTTTTGAAATACAATTTAATTTTGTAGTTTTATAAATTGTAGATTTTTTACGTTGGCGGTGTTAGTCTAGTGGTTAAAATCAATTTACAAAAGTTATCACAGAACTGGTGTCGATTAGTTAAAAATTTCTGAATAATTACTGATTTTGCAAAAGTTATAAATTTACACGCTTAAAATATAGTAATTGAAACATAACAATATAGTAATTGAAACAGCCGATTATTTTCTTTAAGTTATTAGTTTAAAATCTATTAAAAAAAATTGCAATTGTTTAAATATTAACTTATTGTTAAAAATTTTCACTTCTTTTCAAAAGTTATTAGTTCAAAGTAAAAAAAATACACTCAACTTGTTAAATTAGAACTTTTCCAATTAGAATTAGAATTTGTTTTCAAAACCTATTGGCTTAATAGATTTATACTACCTGTTAAACTAGTGCATTTTGAAGTTCACGTGTTTATCCAATGCTAAACTTTAAAAATTACAATCTGTTTGCTAAATTAGTACCTTTTGAAATTTCACTTCTAAAGCAACGTACTCAAAAAAAAATGTACACTCCCCACGATAAATTAGAACAATTTGAATTGTCATTAATTTTTTTAGAAGATATTAGTACCAATTTCAAAAAAAAAATGTATCTATATCAATTGATTCTACAGCGTATATATTAATATTAGTAGCATAATGTGAATCATTTTATACAACTCTGTATTGTCATTGGGTTTTTTTTTCCGGGATGCATGGTCAGTGACCCAAAGGAACCCTTTAAACTAATAAATAAATAAATATTTCAGTTAAATTCATAATCACACAAAATTAAATGAACCGCAAAAAATCCTGCGCATGCGCGGGTGTCTGAGGATTAGGGCAATTTTTTAAATTTCGGCGCCTAACGACGAAATTTTGTCGTTGTTGATTTTTGTAGTTCCGGGGTTTTTAAATGATTCCATTCAAATTAGTACGCATCTAATGTGACTAACCCATTAATATATAGCATATTCAACCTAGGTAAAACCAATGACTACACAATTGTATACTTTTTCGCAGTTCTTTTTAAGTAGTTTCAATCCAATTTCTTTCTTTTTCTTTAGCGTTTGTGTCGTTTTCAGTTAGTGCTTTTACTTCTTGAGCAGATCACAATTCTAATTTTACATTTTCACATTTACGATTATTCTGAAAAGAATCTGTAGATTTTGTTTCGAAATCCCTAACAATTAGTAAAAATAAAGGGCTCGACGCCCTCATAAATTGGATTCCATCGTTTGAGTGATTCTTATATTTGGTCCTCGCCTAAAAGATCCATTTTCAAAAATTTTCAATTACGAGATTTTGCACTGCTATTAATATATTAAAATCTCGCAAACGTGTTTCACCGTGTGGTTTATTACAACCTTAAAATTAGATATGCCACATTATAAGGATAGGTTAATATGGTTAAAACTAAAATGCATGCTAAGTCTAAAGCTATTTTGTTTGAAGACGAAGCTCAAACTCTTTTTTAATTCCTGGCGGCATTCCGAGAACTCTATTGTTCTAATAATACTTTAATGTCAACATTCCAGCATTAGGAAAAATGATAAGCTAAATGTTTCTGGTGAAATTTATTGTACTTGTTACTTAGATTTTCCAATAATGAAAAGGTGGTTTTGTTAGCTTTTTTTCAGGCTACGAATTTTGTTCTAAAAAGTGTTAAATAAGAAGGGTTGAACATTCGTAAATGAACATTTGCTGAATTGTGTCTCCAGGAGTAACAACTTGAAAACAGCACTTTGTTCGTTTAAAGTACCTTCAAAACGTCTTGTGACATTTTACAACTGCGTGCGAAAAATTTCCAGAATGGAATACAACGCATCACGCACTTTTTTTAGTTTTGTCTACGCTGTAATTTGCAACTTTGCAGTTGTAGGCGTGGTACAAAGTAGCAGCAAGGATTTTATTAGAATCAAACTATCTAAAATTGAACGGATTCATACTAATACTAAAAGTGAATTGATATACCGGTCGCCGTGCTACACCGAAGTTTGCAACTCGCTACCACCACTCAAAATTCGCATCTGCGTAAAATACAATCAAACGGAAGAGAATTTAGAGGAGGAGTCTTGTTACCCCGACAACCATCTGCAAGCGGTCTTTGACTCGCCTTTGAATAATGACACCCGGCCTCGTTTTGAGTTGAACAAAAGAATGCCGGTAAGGAGCGTTAAAAAAGCAAATTGAATTTTTTAATAGAATACTTAAAACAAAGTTTCGATTTAAATTTGCTTTTTAGTATAATTTGATTTATTTTTTAGGGAAATTTGGTAGTTATAATAGAGGCATCCGTTGTACGTAAGAAGTCGGAGGCAGGGGAAAGTAAGTAAAGGAAAGTAACAAATTTGCAAAAAAAACACAATAAGCCCGTTCTATTACGGGGGATCTCACGCAGCGCTCTATCAATTTTGCTAAGATGAAATGGCGTTGTGTCCCTAAGTACGAACACAATTCTGCTTTTGCCCCCCATTTCTTTACAAAAATAAAACGAAACGCCCTCATTATATCGCTTTCTCACGCACTGTAAAAAATGAGTGCTCTGTGTTAATTGTGTAAAAACTCTCAAGCGTTTCTTAGTCGTAAGGTTATTGTAACTATTGCAATCAACACCTAATCTAAGCTGTTGAAACCCAATTTAGAAGTGATTGCTCGCGGAGTCCTGAAATCAGGTTTCCTAAAAACCGGAATTTCGCGGTTCCTGGAATTCACGAACGGGATGAATCAAACATTTGCTTTCTTCTATTTTACAAAATGCATGCCGCATTTCTACGGGGACAACTGCGACAAGTACTGCAAATCAAACCTTAATGAAGAATACATTACTTACAATCAAATGTATGTGTGTACCACAAACGGTGACCGGATATGCCTTGGCCACTTGGGCGGAGAGTACTGCGAAGAGGGTAAGGTTTTTTCAACTTAAACTAATCAATAATTGTGCTTGTTAGCCAAACATGCCGATTCCCAGCAGAAGATCAGTTTAAAGTTTTGATTGTTGAAATGTGCAAATATTTATAGAAAATATGAAATTTTTTTGTTGTGTGCGTGTAATTCTATTATTGTAAAACGTTTCAGTGTGCAAGGATTGCTGCATTCGGGGGAACTGCTCATCAGTAAATACCTGTGATTGTGACACCATAATTCAAATCTATTATCCTACACAACGTAATATCATTGAGTAGCAATACTCGCCGCTTCCAAGAAGATTCCTTTATTGTGGGATGACTCCAATAATATATCATATCATACGTAATATACCTATATTTTATGCTCGTCAATTGTTTACTTAACTGTTTACTTTTGTTCTGTAATCGTATAATTCCAATATATTATGCAAGCGATTTCAAACCCTTCTAAACGTTGTCACTTCAAATGACAAAATTATACACTTTATTCCTTACAGTTGCAAATTTATAGCTTACAAGCCAAAACGCCGGTCCTAGGACCAGAGGCGAGACTTTTAATTTCAGGACTTCCTGTATTAGTACAGCCTTGTTTGGCCAGTCTTTGTTAAACTGTATGTGAGCTATATTTTACAATTTACTAATGCAAATTCCCTTCAATTTTTTTTGGTGAAGAATAAAATAAAAAGTATTCGATGCTTTCATCTAGTGCTGAAAGTTTGAAATGCATTTAAGCTTAAATGGGAACGTCCCTGTCTCTGTACCATAAAATTGGCGGTTGGAAATATCAACAAATAAGACAGTTGAGATAATTCAAGAAAAAAAAATTGTGCTCCTGAGAGTTGCAGAAACAACGCTATTATAGCATGGTGATTAATTATTAAATTGTAAAACATTGCGAAAGACAATTACTTCTATTTTTTCCGAGTTGATCAGTTGTCAGCTTTGGGAAAGCTTTTTATTGACAAATTCCAAAATTACTTTTCATTAGATTTAAAGGAAGTACCATTAAGAAATTGTAAAATCAAATAAAATGTTTTTCCATTATTGATGTCATCCCATTGCAATATATGCAAAGGACGCAAATGTGAGACATTTGGTTTCTACTTCTCACCCACCTATTGATTCTCTCGTCAGTGAGATCTAAACAGTTGATGTAGAGGTTTGGAAAAAAAAATTGCACTTTTAGGATTTGTTTCAAGAGTAATTTTCAATTTCTAATATAATTGATAATTCTAATTGGATAAAATAGGTATGAGTAACTACTTCAACAACCTAACTTGATGAAAAAATCTTAATTATGAAACTTATAGGAGAGGTTGGTCTTACGGGCCCTTAAACAAAACTTACTTACTTACAAAGCTCACTTCCGTTTGCAAATTCTATTTTCACTACAAATCGAGTTTTTAAATTGTGTGGCCAAGGGTACAGGTACACTTATTGTTGGAAGTTATAGAACGAATCCCAAAATCTGACTTCCAAAAATTACTTTAGCTGTACTAAAATTATGGAATTAAAGATTGCAGACTCGAGTTAAGGATCAGATTTGGACTTGGAAATTCCAAACATGTTTTTGGAAATCGAGTCTAATGAAAATTGGGCAAAATCAAAGGTTTAATAATTCTAAAATTGGAGGACCCTTACTATTTTAAACTGTATTGAGTTAGTTAGTTAACCGATTATTTATCTATCCGGTGGAGACAACGAGTAGCAGCGATTCATGAAATCCTGGACATGACAACAACAATATCAATATTCTGAATAATGTCAACTTTACCAACGTCAATTTAACTGTGTGTTTTAGAGTAATAAGTTGTGAAGCGAAATATGCAACTTGCTACAAAATTAGTTGCGCTCATAACTGATTTATTCATCTAACTAATAAATAAATTATTTCACTGATCCTTCAACCTCGTTTTATGGAACTTTTTTTAAATAAAAAAAAACATGTTAGGTTTTGTGAAAACTTGTCTGTGACTCTATAACATAAATTTCCTTAATTATTGTGAGGAGCTCTGCCTCATAGTTAGCATTTTAGCTGTTCTAAGGAGCCAAAGCATTTGTCATTCTGTTCAGTAACTGAATTAATGGCCGAATAGCATAATAGTAGCACAGCACAATACAGTGGAGTCAATTGCTTAGTTTAATTTGTTTTTTTTTTGCTTTAAATAATGTTACAATTTTTCACAGTTAGGATGTTACTAATGAGACAAAATTATTCTGGCAGTTAGCAGTTGACCCCACCGTAGCAGCAAGGCTTACAATCACTTATGCTTATCCACCATAAAACTAGTTTCTAAAATTGTAATTTTTTATTAAAATCTTGATTGTCCATAAATACAGCATAAAAATTAAGAAATGAGAAAAAAAACATAAATAGGTATACTAGGGACAATTTTCGAAGAACTAGGTAAATTAACTGAAGGCAGCTCTGGAAAAGATGTTGAATTAACAAAACAATAAAGTTTATAGAGATACAGTATAAAATAACAGATTTATATAAAACTTTAAAATAATACTCAATATAAATATAAAAGTCACTTTTTCGTGTAATTCTAAAACGATAGATTTGAGACAATATGAGATGTGTAAGATCGTTTCCGATGAGTTGATCATATATTCAGATTAGGCGAGATTGTGCTAAGTATTTAGCTAAAGTGTCCAACACAAAAGCGTATTGTGTCGGATGCGTCACAAGGAGCATGCGCTCTGCCCTCAGCTCACTCAGTAGACTGTCACATGCTATTTTCTGTAGATCAAGCACAACAATGCGACGTTTTTAAAACAAACACAAAATACGCAAAGTCAATCTGCACTTACGTATCCTGTATCCGCAGCATGCAGAAGCAGGTCGGACAAAACAAAGACTCCGCACCTTAGGAGAAACAATAATGTTAACACTAGTTGCACGGGCTGTTACCTAAACATATGATTTACCTCCCAGCCCCTGTTGCACATAGCACAGTTAGTGGTTTTACACCTTCGCTGAGTTTCCGTTGCACTGAATTTACTTCCTCCAAGAAACCTTTGCGTAAAAACATCACAAATAAAATATCATATTCATTATATATAATATATATTTTTATGAATGAGCATGTAACAGCGCTCTTCTAATTTAAATCAATAAAAAAATAGAACTAGCCAAACAAGCCTGTTCTAGGAAACCCAAAATATAAAATAAAAATGTAATAATAAAGAATATATACAAGATAGAAACCTCTTCTACGAGGAAAGTCTAGGGTTGTTTTTAGCGGAATGAAATGGAATTTACTTACATAGAAAGTGTTCAGTATCCACTGGAACATCGTGCTTCCATTCATCTTCATAGGGAAGTAGCCAAACGCGTCTTTGTTTTTTCTTGGATATCAGAGTAAGGATCAGCTCCCTTGCGATGGACGACTTTGCATTTGATCCTTCTTTCTTGAAATTTGTGACTTGAAAATCACCGAACGTCAGAATAATACTAGTCTCTGCTTCTGTAGGGTAGAAATTTGCGGACGAGTCTCGCTCCAATGAAACCACGATTTTGCTATCAGTCTCCCATATCATCTGCCAAAACGCAGAAGGGCCATTTCCTCGAAGAGGAATTTGGCCCACTGTGTACTTCCAAATGCGTTCGCCGATTTGAGCCTGAAGTGAAAGCGGACAGACGTAAATTATATAAATGAAAAAGCCAAACCAGCCCGTCCCAGAACTCAAGTTGTTAAATTATAACCTCTCTGGCTACATTTTATCTACACCATAACAATAAGATTTTGGCGCTGCACTGCAGCCCACGTTTTTTTTGTATTCAAAAGTAGATTTGCTTCTACATATAGAATTTATGGCAATTATTATATGAAAATAAACTGATCTCCTGTTTGAAATCTTTCTTGCTGCGCCGCATTTGAGAGTTGGCACATGCGTTAATTTCACTCACTCATTGCAAAACAAAAAATTCCTAATTTCAGCTCAGCAAAGCATGACTCTTTTTATGTTACATAATTTCTTTCCACTCTTAGGCAGAGTTCACTTACGGAAATTGGCGAAGCGTTAATATAGCCATCTGCGTTATCCTTTGTGGGAGTGAGACGAATTGAGTTGTCGTCGTACGGCAGGACATTTGGGGTTCTATTCCTTTTAGCATTCTCTCGTTTTAAACCAATAGCAAAACGTGGGTGAACTTTGGACTTTTGAATAGCTTGGAATTCCCCCATTACATTGCAGTCGATATGTCGAGAGACATACTGATCTCGCGAGTCAGCCTTTAAGTCTAAATGATTTGAGTTCTGAGAGAAAACAAGACGTAAATTACATAAACAGCGGCAAACATGCCCGTTGTAAGATAAGTTATAAATTTACTGATCGATTTATTTACAAATTCTCAACTTACCATTTCAGAATCCCGAAATTCGCCATTGCCAGGAAGCACACACCTCTTTACCGGATCGAATTCCGCTGGTTTGTTAATCAGCTGATGTTGTTTTTGTGCTGTAGCTTGGGAAATCTCGGTTGCGTAGTGAGAACCTGAACCACCTGGTTTAGGCTTGCAGATTTCCAATGAGCGCTTTTGTAACTCAGAACCAATTTGTTTGAGCACTTCTGAGTGAGAATTAAAGCTGGAACCAGTACCAGTTTGCGTGTTTTGTTGATGCGACATTTGGAACCTCCCGGGTGCGGATTCGGGGTACGGCGGAGGTGGTTTGCGTAAGTAAGCAGCGTTTTTAATGCTACCGTAATCAATGTGTTCGGTATTGGTACCAAGTGGTACTGGAGTGCTAAAAAAAATTACACAAAAATATAATCTATAAGGAATATTGTTATGAATAAAAAAAATTACCGTTCCCGTAAGTCGATGGAGTGGATTTTTGATACAATTTCATTTTGATAGATCGGTTCTTCCTAAAAACATAATCAAAATTATAAAATTTAGTTTTTGTTATCCGTTCACTGTAGCCATCCACAATATAGTAAAAAATTAAAGAGTCCGTGCAGCGGGGCAGGGTAGAAAACCTGGAGTTCGTTCACACACTTGCTATTCTTATACTAACAATGAACCGTTGCGAGCGTGTGCCCATCGGCACTGATATAGATGTGGTTACGTGGTAATGTTAGATTGATTTTATGATAAAGTTAGCGGCTGAAATTCTTTTGAAAGTTTTGAAATTTTTCAAGTTGCAATAAACTCATTTTGGGATCTAATACTGGAAAAAAGACTTCTCAAAGTGACTATCCCCTATAACCATTCACAATAACATTTCGTTAAAAAAAAGAATTGCCCAAATAACGAAATGTTTGAAGAGAACAAAAATCCTCTTGTCCTAAAACGGGCTCTCTGGCTTGAAAAATGGAAACATACCAATAGTGCGCCTGATTCGGCTTGTCGGCAGTAGTTTAGCTGGACGGCAGTGTGATAGTCAGGAGCTGGACGATATGAGGGCAGGACGGGTTGCTGCGATATGTCACCAACGGAGCTCATACAACTTGAAGTTGCGGGTTGTCGCTCAAAATGTGGAACACTGCCGTAGTCACAGATGTTTGACATCAAATTAGCCCCAACTGGCGTAGTGAGGGAAATGTCCTTTGTGGCATCAAGTTCTTGCAGTGATCTGTGAGGTCCTTGTTGTATTTGTTTGTGCTGTTGAATCATCTGTTGGCGGTAGGGCGTTGAAGCGGTTTGACACATTTGGAAGTGGGAGGGATTTTGAGACGTGCTAGAATGAGCAAGGTTGTTGTTCAGCGAGTGAAATCTGTTCATTTCAGCCGGCTTAATGACATCGGGTGCATCTCGCAGGTTGGCGTTTGAACTCAAGAGCTCTGGAAACTCCTAAATAAAACTAAGAGTGAGTGTAATCTGTGCTTTGAGAATCAAAATAGAAATTTATTATGATTTTTTTTTCATCATTTGTCAAGAGCCGAGTATTCTTGAAATCGGAAATAGGGAGAACTTTGACAAGCATCAATTGCTTTGAAAAATTTATTTTGTACCATATTTAATCACACAAGTATGGGGTACCCTTTGGTGTGACATTGAGTTGTACAAATAAATTTGAGACTGAAGTAAATATGTTTTGAACATTCAAAAACATAACTTTAACCTTAGAAAAATTAGATTTTAAAACTTGAAAATATTGTTAAATTCACTCGCGCCAAACTAGAATCCAACAAACTACTCCTCTTGGCTTAAGCAACCTGCCCGGAAGTAGAATGTAGGATTCCATTTTGCCACAAATTTTTAAATTTTACTATAACCATGCAATCCAAAATGTCTATAGGAACCCTTTGTCGAAGCATGAAATTTATGAATTGCAAACCAACTTACAGATGAATTTTCCAAGTTCAGTGAGTGAGAGGAGTAGTTGCTATGCGTACTGACACCGTATTCAGGATTTTTCAATTGAAGGCTCGGATTCCACTTTTGGAAAGTGCTCAGCAATGCACAAATTTTGCGAACGTACTTCACGACTTCAGCATCATTGAAATGAAATTGCGTACTCCGCTCAGACAGTGTTGTTTCCAAAACTAGTGTTCGTTTATGCCCCATGATTGACTTTATGTCTCTCCACCTGTTGCAAAGCAAATTTAAGGTTTTTTTTTTAAATTAAATATTTTGAAATATGTAGTATATGTTATACTTGATGTGTTTGATTTATAGCATAAATTAAGGTAAAGTTTACCTGAAAGTTGCCACTTCCAACCAATCTCTTCTGCGAATTACGATTGCAGTAACAGAGGTACATAGCAGAATGTCGTTTCCAGATTCGTCCTTTGCAGGATAACTCTCTTGTCCATATCCGTCAAGTTGTTGAGCTACCATTATGTAGTAAATTTCGGCTAATGCAGGTGGGAATCCTACACAACAAACATGTTTCTGGAGACGTTTTACTTAAAGGCTCAAAATTTAATTGCAAAACTAATTAACTAAAAGGTAGATAATCAGTGGTCAGTACCTAGAAGGCTCCCATATTGACGAGCTACTGCATCAAAAATCGCATTAACATTTACTCCTTGGCTGCCTTGTGTTAACTCCTTAAAATCAGACATTAGATCATTTATCATGTAACTATGCCAGAATTTATTATTATTATTATTATTCGAATTAATTTTATTCAAGTCAATTTATGCATTGCATGAAATATTATTGTAAAAATTTACCTTAGGTAAAATAGCAAAGTCGCGGAGGTACTCAACAGTATGTCGCTCAGGATCGTAATCTCCAAATTCGGCTTGTAGACTATAAGCAGCCAATGAAATGGCTTGGTCAGTGCTACAGTTCATTTTCCCATCAATGACATCTGACTTTAGTTGGAGAAAATAATGATACCTGAAAAAAAAAGTTTACAAAATAGCACAATTTTTATGGCCGTACCGAGCTCTTTTCCTACTGAACGGTTAATTTGACTTAAGACTAGCCAAACGAGCCTGTTCTGGCAAGGATGACAAAGGCATTAATAAATAGGCCTTCCGGATCAAGGATTTTGCTTGTTTGGTTTCCAAATGTTTCGCAAAACGTTTTGTGAAATTGTGAAAATTTGTGAAATGAGCGTTTGCCCTTACCGGGTCATTTCGTCCTTTAGTACGTTCACATCGCTGACATAGTACATGACTCCGAGGCTGAGGCGTGTATCCTCGGCATACTTGTCTAGTTGCTTCTTCAATGGCTCCTCTAATTCGATCCATCGCTGACGTGGCGGAACCCCTCGGCTAATGTATCGCAATCCAAAGAATTCCGGCTAAAACATATGTTAAATGTTAATACACTGAAGACTAGCAGAACAAGGCCTAGGACAGGAAGACTCAAAACTTAAAATCCTCCTGTCTTAATGCGGGCTTGTTTGGCTAAACACCCTGGTACAAATAGTAAGGCTACAACAAGACTACAAGGCCTTCTCACCTGATGCAAGGCCAGGCGTTGCGATATATTGTGAAGACAATCTGTGCCTGTGCTGTTAGCATCCAACGTACACTCCATAATTCCATTGTCCAAAAGGGTGACCGATATAACAAAAGTGGATTTCGACACAACATTGTAGTGATTGCTGCTCCGCTTAAGTAATTTCAAAGGCATCAAATTTATTGACTTCTTGTGACGACGTAAGACGTTTAGTCGCGACCCACTACTCGTGTTATACCTAAAGGTGAAGGAAAGTATGCAAAATGGTTTAAAAATAGTTTCACATGTGTAAAGTATGTTTATTTAACACAGAAACAGATGAGATTGATATTTACATCAATATCCCAACTAAATACCAAAGTTAGAGCTAAAAATTTATTAGTAATAGTTAAATAAAAACTGTTAATTTTGAGCAAGAGAAATTAGTTATGTCGTTTCTCAATCATATGTTAATCATGTATATCAATGTAAGCCAATGAGTCAATGGTTGTAGTACTAAATTGATCAAACGTAGCTGATGAGTAAATTTTAATTATTGTATAAACTGGCCTTAACCGATAATTTGAGTGCTAAAACAAAAATATAATAATAAAGAATACTCACGATACTATCTGTAAAGTGTCCTGAGTGTATTACTCCTCAGAGAGACAATTATAACTAAATTTACATTTCCTTGTCAATACTCAATCTAATCTTTGTTTTGATTTTACATCTGATTGTGAAATGGATATTGTAAAGGGCGGGAAAATCTCCAAGGAAAAGAAAAGGAAAGTTTATGATACGTCAAGTTACCGTGTAAAATTAACTGCAAGAGTTACTTCTTCCACTCCTGAGAATGATGTATGTTGCAAGATTGGAAATTTGTGTTGACGTTGGTAATTCGTGTGACCAAATTTCTAATATATGCCAAATTGGTAAATGTTCACTAATTGACAAATTATCTAAATTGCAAAAATGGAATTCAGATTGCACTGTGCTAATAAAGAACGATTAATATCCTACTATGTCATTATTGTTTAAAGCCTCCAATGAACTATTCACTTTGTGTCGTGGCTTTGCACAATTTTATCTGCTCCGAATGCTACTTATTTATTATTTCTAAAAGACCTTTCTTCTCAGAAGTAGCCACTTATTTTTTGTCCTCGACTCGCATAATGACCCTACTCTAAATATAATACTTTTCACGCATTTTCCTAAATATATTATTAAAACAAAGGTTTTGAGAAAGTCTAGCCACTCGAACACTTAAAAAAGACCAATTGCTTCATTACCAATTTTTACATAGGAAGCTGCAATTATTTGTCTACCATGATATTGTTTCATAAAAAAATGAATTGCAGAGACCTTGATAAAATTGACTATCATTATGCATTTTAAGCCAGGACAAGTCAGTCTTTGATACTTTCCGTGAAAATTTCCCGTTTTCTTGACTAATTGAGAAATGATCATTGAATAGTGGTTTTAGACATATAAAACAAGCAAGCTTTTTAATAAGCTCCGGTTTATTTAGACAGACATATACCTCAAAATTTAAATTCCAAAATTTGGGCCTGTTTTTGAACAAATGCAATTTCAGTTACAAGAATAAATTCACCTTAGTAATTGTCTTGCTTTTGATGCGTGCTTCCGTGGCAAAAGGAACGACCAAACCAGTGAATATTAAACCTTCAACAACGTATTCACTCGGATAAATAATCAATAATGCAAATGATTGCATTAATAATGGTAATGAGATATTTTGGTTTAAATTTGCAGTTTTTGTTGGTTTATGTTAGGCTTAGGTTTAATTTTATGTCAAAAAAAGTAAATTGTCAAACATTCTTGCCTAACCATACGTGAATACTCTACAGTTCCTATAACAATCAAATTTGAGTATGACTGAAACGATTTGCGCTTTATTACCTTCTCCTTATTAGGTTTTGGAACCCTACTAATTACTCGTCACTGTTGACTAATATTACGACTATTACGTACTTTTACTTATAATAGTGACGTGCGAAACTTTACACGCATTTATGTAATTGTTGACTACGGTAATTCTAATACGAAATGATGACTTATGACAACGCAATTGAATGCACCGTGGATTCGGCGAGGATTCGTCCTTCGATTTGTGGAAATCCATATGAATTAATGCCGAGATCCAGGAACGGCCCAATGTTGTCTTCACTCAAAGTAGCCTCTTGAACTACCGTGCGCTTCAATGCAAATGCCACATCTTTCACCAAGTCTTGCCCATCAGTGACCTGCAGAAAAAATAGACGAAAGTTTGGAACGTCGTCCAATCACAATTATTTGGAATAGTTTCATAAACAAAGGTAATAAATTAAAGAGATATCGAGACAACTGAAACTAGCAAAAACCAAGCTAGCATTCAAAGAACTGATTTCCGTTAATATCTACTCCAAAGGTCAGTACAAAAAAAAAGTTTCGAAAATATATAATTTTGAACAAGTTATCGTTGCGACCAAGAAACTCATTTTTTAATTTTTTGGAACCAATTTTTTTGGATGTTTTTGAAAGTCTTACACGTTCGGAACTATTACTTGTTTAGGTCTATTTATTTGAACTTTTTTTCAAAACTATTTCATGCTTCCAAAAATTTACTTTGAGAAAATGGGTTATTTAGAAAATCAATTCATACCGTGACCTTTGTAGGTCTTCTCCTCATGTAATCACAGACATGAATTAATATTGCAAGTATGCAGCCAACCCCCAGAAATACAATGATGCTGGAAAACGTTTCAATGTGCAATGGCTTTGCGGCTGAGTTTTCCTAAATCCACAATGATACCTTTTTCTTTATATACTATTTAGTCTCATGCTGCAAAGAAGCAAATGAACTTCAAATTAAGAAGACTGTTGATTCAGTTAGATCTAGTGTATTTAAACTTTGCAGTAGTTTACCTTTCATAAAACGATTTGAAGATTCTTGACTTACTATATCGCAGTTTTGTTGATGTAAATTCCACCATTTTTCTCGCAGCTCAATTAGGAACCCTTCTTCTTGAAGTTGTAGCATGGCTTGGCGAAGGGGTTCTATGTATTTGGAACCTATGAAAGCACTTGAGTAGTGTTAATGATTAATTATAGGGGTGCGCATTTGATTGTGAAATTAATATACAAATAATATATGTGTGATATAGTTGTGATAAATTTTCTTAGACGTTTGACTTTTACCTTTTGGCAGTGCAATTCCATAAGACAACGTGTTGATGGGGTTGCCAATAGTTTCGACTCCGCATCTGCGCATCACTTGGTACTCAATTTCTGGGCTTTCACCCAGAAACGCAAAGTTTCCGTTTGAATTTGCCACCTCTTCTATTCCTAGCTCAACGTTCAACTTCAAGGAAAGTTTGGGATTTCCTTTTATACTGCTCCAGATACTCCGTTCAAGAGAGTTTCCAGAGTCCTATTTTACATTTGTATAGTACAAACATATACTTTCCGCCAACATATGTTACATATTATGCTCTACATTACATGTTACTAGTATAAATGCTAGCCGACCGTCAATAACTAACCGCATGGTTTTAAGGTTTGTATCAAATTGTAATTCCAATATCAAATAATTTTTAACACCATAATTTTATGTTATCAAGTATATTATTAGTATTGGATAAGACACAACTAGTACTGTATTTTGTCGTATTATTGTTACCTGTAAATACTTCATAGTTGTACTTCCCTGAGCACAACCGAACTGAACACTTGACGGCAAATCCTTAATTGCGCTAATAGGAACGTTGTTTCTATTGTTGAGTAGTGTGGCCACTAAGTTTGCCGTGTACATGGAAGCCATGAGGACGACAAATATTGACCAAGACTGCAGTAGAATACTTGACGAAAATAACCTAGATTATTATATGTAATATAAAAATATAAAAACATATATTTTTTTAATATGTTAGTTTATCTAAATTCATTGGTTTATTAATTAGTGCTTGCCTTGCTCTCGAGGAAATACACGCAACGGCGGAACTTGCTGAACACGAGTTTCTGAATTTGTACTGTTTTTGGCTCAGTGTCTTTGGTACCTCATTTGTTTTGGATTTTGTACTCTTGACTTTACCCATGCTTCAAAAAATGACAAAGAATGCATTGCCCACATAATTTGAACGCTTAAATTAGAAATATCTGACAATTTAACCACGCTTTATATAATTTTCCAAGAAACGTTGTATGTTTAATATTATGTTTTGTGTAGTTTACCGCTCTGTAAAACACAAGAGAGCTGAGACGCAAATATAGGCGAGTGAAACTGTAAGCCAAACGTGAGTAGAAAATGGTTTTGTGAGGGAACTCCAGTTTGGTACAAACGACTTCGACGAGACGTATGCTGCAACTATACCATGATGCATAAATGGGACGAAGTCGACGAGCCTTGAGCGTTCTCCAGTAATGGTTATGTCACCTATGCCAATATCGGACCTCTGTAAATGCAACATAGTGTTACATAATATTTACTAAAAGTTGCATATATCGTACGGTCACTTTTTGAGAGTTAGATTTTGGAATTTTTCTGCAAAATAACTTTCAAATATGAAATTTTTTTTCAAATTACAACAATTAATTATACTACAACTTGGAAACTATTGATGACACAAACTGTAATATCAACAAAAAGGTTTGAATTTGAAAGTCACTTTTGAAAATAACCCTGAATGTAAGACCCCAGAGTTATTAGCAAATGACTGGTTGCAGTTATCATATTACCTATAATGACACCAACATCGTACCTGAAGATAAATTTGCTCTACGACGCTCTCCCATTTGTTCTTCTGCGATATCTCTGTAGCAACTACAGGATTCAATGTGTACTTGAAATTCATAATTTCCGCCAACACTTTGAGGAGATCAATTGCATAACCCTCAAGTTTCTGACTTCCGGTAACCATATCTTCAGACTTCATAATGAGAAATGGTTCACTCTATTCATAGGAATATTAACATTTTCAGACTTCCATATGCGTGTGTTACCGTATTTTATTATTACTAAGCTCTAAGACAGGAAGTATAAGCTTGAAAACTTACATAAGGTATGCTAATAATCAGTTCATCTTTAGCAATTTGGGCTTCAGCCCTGTCAGCAACATCTTCCTTGAAAATGTGGCATCTTTGTAATGAGCTCGAATTCCAGTGTCCAATGGTTTTGATACCCTAAACAATACAGTTGTTTAGTAATTGTGCTATTTTACGCTATCGAGTCAGCCCACTTCTTCAACAACAATAGGATAAATGCCAATTACTTAAAAAAACGCGGGGATTCAAACTGTTATAGATATAAAATGTATGTATGTATGCGTAAAACATACAAGTTTGCATAGCATAATTATAGCGTATACATTGTATACGTGTCACATTTGTACAAAATTCTAAAGGCTTTTGTTTGACTCTTAAATAAATAAACCACATGCTAGCATTTGTACGATGTATTAGTTGTACAAAACGTGTAGGTGAAACACGTACTTGTCATGCAAACGACCTGAATATATTTTTTGATACTCACGTATGGAGTGACTGCGATAATATCGAGTGCTATATTTGTACGGTAGGGAGTATTGTTGAAGTCAATTTTGCCCGTGAGTCCCTGCGTCGGCAACATTTGTATATAGTTGTAGATAGCAGAGCCGTAGCCCCACACTTCGCTTTCATTGCACTTGAGCAACCGAACGTGAATTTGCTGAGTGGCATCCAGAGTGTGCAGAGTTTTGGCCAATAGTTTGATGGCATCGTACAGCAGAAAAAATATAGTCTGCAACAGTAATTGGCATATGTAAAAAAATTTATAAACAATATTTAATCAGCGAAAAATGAATTCCTTGTAGGTAAAAATGGATTATAATGGGTAGTGGGGAAAAGGGAAAAAAGGGGGACCCGGGATTCGATGTCGGCAAAGCAAAAGGTAAGGTTGCTCGTGTTACCACGAGACCACGGTGCCTCTTATACCTAAAGAGGCCAAACCAAGACGCTATTGCTTTGCTATCCCACAATTAACATAAACAGTTGAATCTCTTACAGAAATGGCATTAGTTGCGGTCCCATGCTCATTAGACTTTGAATTCTGCTGAAAGTATTGCTCAAGCAATTTATTCACTCCAGTTGCACTTGTATTCACCAGTCTAAATGCTGTGATGTTGGCCCCAGAATGTTGAAACTTGATAATTGGCAACATGTGCAAATCCTTGAAATTTTTATTCAAAATTGTAAAATTTTTGTACAAAAAGAAAAACTTGCGTTAATGTGACAAAATTTCTTGATTTGTAATTACAAGTGTTGCTAAAATGTAGGCGTAGTCAGGAGACATCATCCCAAGCTCTTGAGCATGAGTCAATAGGATTTCTGTCTTAGCTCTGTCACAATTCAGTACGATTTTGCGTATTCCTAGTCCATTGATTTCTTTGAGAGTGTGTCTGTAAGTTTCAAAGTTAGAACATTGTTTACGTGAAAACAAATGTTTACGCATGCTTCGTTTTAACCTGTTGCAATACGCACTATAAATTGTATTTGAATTCGCTAACATTTATTTTTGAATTTTACCGAAAGTCATTAGGTGAGCCTAGGATCCGCAAAATCGGCTGCAAACCGATGTCAAATAAATGTAGCAACTGTAGTTTGTCAGAAGAGTCGTAAATGATTGCAAATTTAACCCAGTTAGAGTGCTGTATTAAGTCGAATTGGGCCTGAAACCAAAATATTTTTTTTTAAATTAAAAAGTTGTAAATTGACAATTTATTTACTTATGTTTTCTTTATGTTTAGCCAATTTTATGTTTACAGTTTGTGTCCGATTATGTACTAATTTTAATTTTATACAAAAACCTGGGCGATGGATGTTGAAGGAAAAAAGTACAGTGCAGATTGCTTTTCGGAAGAATCGTCAGGAAATGAATTCTTGATGTCAATGTATGGAATGTTGAAATGATGACAAATTGATTTTGTATTTGACGCAAAAGTTGATGACATTCCAAATACTCCCACGACGCCGTCTTCAAGCAACTGGCAAACTGCAAGAGACGCAGTGCATTCTCAAAATCATTTTTTTTTGTAAAAAAAAAATATGTATGTTGTACATTATGTTAATGTTTACCCGCTCTATCATGGTAAAATGAGTTTGTCCCTGCTACACGTGGCGTTTCAATTGAAAATTTGGAGTGCGGTAGAATTTTCGAATCCTGATTTATGATGTCGACGATTTGCTTCAATCTACGTTCATCATCAGTACTATCGAGGATTGCGCCTGTAGTAAAAATGTATCAAAATGTCAAAAGTACAAAACATAAGGCAACTTGAAGCAAAAGCTTTAAAATGAGTACATTTTTTTAATTAAAATAAACAACCTACCAAATTTGATGGTTTGTGGCAAAGCAGTGACGGGAATAGCTAAGAGTGAAATCTGAAGAAGTAGGACAATTGCCATTTGACGAAAAACAGTTGTATGGTTAATAGTGCACAAGTAAGTCAGAAGTCGTCTTTAGATTTGGAAACTGAAATTTTTAACTTGCTGGTGAAAGTGTATAGAGATTGTTTCAGAGAAAGCGATCTGTTCCTATATGATCCTGCTCTAAAGAGAAAGTAAGACTTTGCGCATGGCGTTCGTAGAACTACGTGAGCCAAATGTAGGAGAAAGTTGATATGCATTAGTACAAGCTCACAAATTCTATACCATGCAACCCCCGGTATTCATTTAATATATATTATATAAAAAATATATAATTTACTCATGGTGTTGATCTAGCGTTCCGCTTGGGGTTCGGCCAATTTCTAAGAAGTCCACCCTACCCCAAATTATGGGAACAGTGCCTAGACTGGTTGCACTGTCAAGATTTGGCTTTCACGATTACGTCAATCGACCTTGGATTTACCTACGACGGCTTTCATGGAACGCCGCGTGATTCTCTTCTTTTGATAGTGATAGCTGATAGCAACAATTCAATTTACGTGCTTGCAACATATGTTGCAAATACGCAATTATGCATAATTGGCAATAAGGCGACGAGTCTTTGTCAAATCACTATATCCCAGTATCTGACTTCAGTAGATTCAAGATTATTAATTTATTGCTAAATAAATAAATCTATTAAAATCGGAAAGCTTTTGTCAGCAGTGCCTAACCAATAAGCCCTCCTAAGTTTTTAAATGGAAACGTCGGTCCGTTGCCTACTTGTAATGGCATCCAGCTGGAATTCCAAGCCGCCGGGGTTCGAATCTAACAGATTTCAACTATTGGCTTCAATATCTTTTATATGGATTGCAGCATACTATTAGTCATTTAGCGTGATCCTGTGCTAGAATGATTTTACTATACATGATTTCAAGCAATTAGAACTTGTGTGGACGATCCAGTATACTAATCTAGTTTGCGTAATCTAGTAGTTCACACATTACGACAGCAGACAAATTTGTGAGAAACTTTTTACTGTCACGTTCAATAAGCTCGACCCACGGTGAGAATCACTCCCAAGACATATTGGTTGAAAGATAAAATTAATTAATTAGCCTCGTGCTGCAAATTCACATCTCAATAGACGCAATAAAGTAGCCTTGAGTAATTATTCAATTATTAGAACAATCGCTCCACAATCCTTTCAAGCGTGACGCATCAGCATGGTTCCCGTACGCGGAATACCGAAAATAGCTCTTTGCATCCTACTTTGGTGCTCAGTTTTCCCGGTATCACTGCTAATCGCTTTGATTCCTGTCACAGTATTCTTGTCCTATCGACTTGTGATCACTCAACTATTGCGACCGATACTTCGCCCGGATTTGGTTTCACCGCTTTCTTCAATCGATTCAGCATTTTCATTTGACGATTTTCATGGAATGCCGCGCGGTCCTCTCGGCATAATGATGACGGTAGATGGCAACCTGAGGCAAGACGTAGTCGAAGAAAGGCTCTCAGCCGCTCTGAGTAATGCTCCTGAGGGCTACAAGCGTCTGACATCACTTTGCGTAACGTTTTGGCTTGGATATCCATTTTGGACGAGGTTGAGTCGAAAATTTAAAACAACTAATCACTTGAAAGTTGCCGAAGGCAGAAATCCTAGGGACAGCGTCAAAAAGTGGCTAGGAAGTGCGTTTGCCCCGGGACAACCGCTCTGGGACTGTTTATTAGTACCAGGTTAGTTTTAGATTTAGATATATTAAAATTATCGATTATATATTATGTCGATTAAAGTGACATCACTTGTTAAGTACGGTAGTTACCTTGTGGAGTATGTTATTTTTAAATGTCGTAAATATTGTAAAAATCTAGGGCACAAAGATGGCGATGGTGCCATCAAATCAATACTTGCCATTCGATGGCATCATATGGTTGGAGACGGAATTTCTCTCCTTCACTTTGTAGCGAAGGGAATATTAGAGCATGGCGAAATGTATCTTGAAGAAAATATTCAACAACTGTCTTTCTACGAGAGGCTGCTCAAGAAGGCAACAGATATGTTTTGGACACCGTTGGTTTTTTGTGAAGAAATATATGACACAACCTTATCGTCGGATGCTTTGAGTAGCAGAGATAGGTCTCCAGAGTACTTCTCGATACACTTCAGTGTACCTGTCGCAGATATAGCAGCGCTGCGGCAACGCTGCTTTCGCGAGTCAAAAAGGCGCGTTTCCTTCGTGAACATTATCTTACTGTGTCTAACAGGCACTTTCCGGCGCGTATTTTTGTCTGATTTGGCGCAAAACTCTAATGACCTAAAACACGTCAACATTAGCGTGGCAGACTCATTGTCACAAATACATCCTTCCGTACAGAGTCACTACATTGGGAATCACTGGTAAGTCAACCAAAAATATTATAAAACGCAAAAATCTTAAACATATAAACATTGAAAATTGGAACAAATCTAAAAATGAGTCAAACATTCGCTTGGAGTCCTCTAGGGACCTACTATGTAGAGCAGAGTAGAAGGTAATTTGGCAACACAATTGCACGTCAAGACGAAAATAGCCCCCATAGATGGGCATTAGAAGAGAGTCCGGACATAAAATTTAAAATCAACCCTGGGTCACGGGGGTCTAACCCTTCTGCTTCATTTCGATGATTAATAAATGGCCCCAAAACATGGCTTGAAAAATGTTTGTTTTTTCGTTTCGATAGCTTAAATTCATAAATGTTCGTTTAAGGGGAATTTGCCTGACCAAACTGCCGATCACAGAAAGCAACCCGTCAAATCGCTTGGAATCGCTGATTGAGCAAGAGGAGTGGATGGACCAATCTGGGTCCCTTGAGACAAACCTACTACTCGCCAAGCTCCTTTCAATTTTACCTAACGCACTCTACTCGCCCCTCATTCAGTCTCTGCGCGGGACGACATGCGGCATTACGCTTGCGCCACCAACATCAGACAAAACACTCTGTGGACTCCCAGTGTCATCGTTTTTGGGTCTTGGTGGGATTCAAGGAAAGCAAACAAGTGAGAAACCTTGAAACATATGTTATAATAAGCTTCATCTAAGTGATGTGTAAGAAACTACACATGCAGTTCTAAAATTGAAAAGCCATGTATGTTTTTTGTTAAAATTGTAATACTTTATTGAATACGCAGGCATGTCCCTTGCTGTTGTTTCATATCAGTCCAAAGTGAACGTTTCTGGTGCTATTGACTGTAATGTATTTCCCGCCAACGCCACTTTGTTTAAAATTGGAGAATACTTTGCTGCAGAGGTGAAACAACTACTGGAGTCAGAGTGGCAGTGAACCAAGTTTCAAGAGCAAAGTCAGAAATGATGACACAGATTTGAGTTTAAAATTTGCCATTTAAGACAATTCTTAAAAAAAAAACTTTGATTTAGAGCCAATTTGTAATTATTAAGTAGCGTATAGCTGCTTTATGGGAACGTTTTGTCCGTCCGTCCGTCCGTCCGTCCGTCCGTCTGGTTGCGCAATAACTCTTGAACGGGTTAACTTTTTGGAAATCTGTTTTTCGGATAACATTCTTGGGGTCAACAGTGAGGTCAAGTTCGAAGATGGGTCATGGGGGTCTACCCCTTCCCCCTCATTTCGATGACCCACTAAAAACTCCCA
>JAQFYP010000088.1:0-40626 GCA_034694865.1 Bilobella braunerae
AAATGTTATCATGTTCTGGATGACTCAGGTGACCCCTGACCCTTTACCCTTAGGTGCCATAATCCCCAAAATGACCCCCAACACCGAAAATTCGGGTTTTTCGGATTTTTTCATTTTTTGCATAAAATATAAAGTTATGATGGTTCCAACACAATAGGTGATCCCTGACCCTTTACCCTTAGGTGTCATAATCCGAAAATGACCCCGAAAACCGAAAATTCGTTTTTTTCGGATTTTCATAAAAAGGAAAGTTATGATGGTTCCAACACTCTAGGTAACCCCTGACCCTTTACCCCTAGGTGTCATATTCCCCAAAATGACCCCTAAAACCGAAAATTTGGTTTTTTTCGGATTTTTTTTTACACAAAATGGAAAGTTATGAAGGTTCCAACAACCTAGGTGACCCCTAACCCTTTACCCTTAGGTGCCATATTTTCCAAAATGACCCCTAAAACCGAAAATTCGGTGTTTTTGGTTCGAATTTGTGGAGTTTATTTGCTTTAGTTCAATACGCTACTTACGTTACGTGCGTTTACAACGGTTTATTTTTAATTCCAATAAGAGAATTGACTAGCAAAACATTTTTTCCCTTTAAGACAATTCAGCTTTCAATCACTTGACTTCCTATGCCAAATGTTTCCAGTAAAAGAATGGCATTATCTCCGGCAAAAAATGGAAATATGAAAACTTACGACGAGAAAATTTAAAAAAAGGAGAATCCACAATTAGCTTGTTTAGAAAACTATATGTGTTTTTGTACAGTGATTTTTGGACTGGAAACCGAAATAGACGAGGCTGGTTAACCTTGCAACTGTTGATTCGGTTGTCGTAAATAAGCGGTTGCTAGCAGTAGAAACTTATATTGAACGCATGATAAAAATCAATCGAAAGTAATATTATTGTTACTGGATTAGTTGAGAAAGGGAAGGAAAGTGTGTATGACAATAGCAAAGCAATAGACCATAGTTTTTCAATTTCACTTTTTAACAAAATAAATTTACTAACTTTTTCGTTTTTTATAAGCAAATCCCAGCAAATAGTTAATTTGATAATTTTTCCACATTCCGATTCTACAATTAATTATGAATCTATGACCGACTTTTGCAAAAATTGTTGAATTCCATTATCGTTAAGGTCCTTGATTATTAAAAGCTATTTCCGTGAAAAAAATTGAATGAAAAGGCATTTTTGAAGTATTTTTATGGTTAGCATTTTTAAAATTGTATTTTGCCAATCGCAAATATTGAGTATTTAGGCAACGCCAAAAATCATTAAACTACTTTTTGTGAGTTTTGTAAACGTTGTGGAACAAATCCTTTCTTCACCTCCTCTTCACAAGAACCATTAATCGTTAGGTCAAAGTCTCTAAGATAGAAACCTTAAGAAACTGGAAGGTTCTGGACATTTCTACCCCTTAGTCTTAAAGTGTTAAAACTGCTTTGGATCAGGGTGTGATTACAAGAGTCGGAAGGATCATGAGCTCATAATAAACTTTTCATCTTTCACTTTAAATCAAAGCTCAAATTCAATTGATATAATATTTACAACATAGTAGGAACGGGGTTGCCGCCAAATTTGATTTTGAACTTAGATTGACACAACCGGCTGCATTTTGATCTCGAGAGGTCACCGAACTTAATATTTAAAATAGGGGAGAGACACCGCTGAGAAAAAAGTTCTGCAAAAGCTTTGAGTGACCTTCACAGGTCATTTGTGTAATTTTTTAATTATTTTCTGCGGCTTGTCTATAAAGATTTTTTAAATTACTTAAGTGTCATAGGAACGCCAAAAGTTTTGATTTATATTTTCCTCAGCGGCGTTTATCCTCTAGCTTACACTTTGATTTTGTGATGTCTAGAGGTCCAAATTAAAAATTGTAACGTAAGCCCCTTCAAACCACAATTTCTAAGTTGAACAAGAGTAAGTTTAAGTTCAACTGTCAGAGACAATAAATGAAAACTAAAACAATAGAGCTTTAATTATACAGGTTTTATTGCAGACTGACTAGCCGTACCTGTCCTAAGACGGAAGAATTAATAGAATAGAAGTAATGTGAAAGTAATTTTATTAAATTGTTTTATAACCTTAGCAACAGAATTATAAATACAAATGCAATGGAGAGTCAAAAGTCAAACAATTTTTTATCGTTGTTTTGGTGACAGACGGTTACCTTTTTCCGCGAAGAGCTGAGCATAGTGGTCAAAATTTATGAACGCTTCTTTCTCAAACTTAAGCTCTCCGCTAACTTTTGTAACATAAGTGTCTCCTCGAAAAACGCTGTTTGGCGTTCCAATGGGTCTGAAAATTCCCGCCGTTCGCGAAACAGTCTTGACTACTCTGTCAGGAACTGTTAGTTTCAAAAAGCCTTCAGCCGAACCGAACGCAGCCTCTGCTTTCCTCAGGGCTTCAAAGAAAGCTTTCACTTCTTCTTCATCATACCTGAGTTCTTTACGTCGTGTTCTTACAGCCGCCAACATACAATCCGACATTGAGACTTTCATATTCACGGGATCGACGAACGGAGTGAGGTAGATTAAAGAACAGTTGTGGAACTGATACTGCACCTTATTGCTGCGGCCGGCTCCCTCAAGGGCCAACAGTGACTCACGTGGGTATGTAATAAAGACCATAAAGTCTGGAATGTAAGAGTTGGAAATCATGGTCAACTTCTTTTGCCCGTCCTTACTCACACTGAAGTACCCACGCTCTGTGCTGGTGTTGCAGGGAAGGTCATAGGACCCTATGAATACTCTTTTTGATTTTAAACCGTTGAGCCATCGCCCCACAGTTTCACCCAGTTGATACCGAAGTACAAATTTATTGTCCACTTCGTCAGGGTGCTGGTATCCAGCGCCCACGTACGACTCGATAACCACAGTTTTGGATAGTGTAATTGTTTGATCCAAAACTTCCAACAATCTAAACAAAATGGTATATGAAATTACATTTAGAAAAAAAATTTAATTTAATTTTTGCGAAAACTATTTTTTAGTTGTTCTGTGCTTACACTCTCACGGCCTCCGCTTCCGCCATAAGCAATTTGCTGCAAAAGTAAACTTGTTATTATGTATTACACACTCTGTTAGTAATGTAACTCATCTACTAATCTGACGAGTAATTGTCAACATTTCTTAATTATTTTCATTGAGCTCTTTACTCTCCAAACTTTCATGTTCCATCAATACTACGCTTCAATAATTCAGGACTTACGTTAATTCATCTTCCCTTTTCGCTATTGTATCGCCATCGCATTTTCCAGAGACAGCAATTCTACAAAAATTCAATTTTTTTTAAATATTTCTACCGCATATGATACGATGTGTTTGCAGAGGATAGCCTAAACATCCAGTTCTTGGGTATTTACTTGGCCAAGACGGAACTTGTTTGTGCTGTAGCACTCAAGAAATGGTCAATTGCAAATAATTACTTTAAGAAACGTTCTAAGCTTAAATTTCTCCACTTAAAAGTAATTCTTCTTTCTATGTCTGTTCTTGGACAATTAAAGTTTTGTTGAAGAGTAGAGTTATAAGTTTTTTTTTACCTAAAAAAACGTATAGCCGTTGTGGCAGCGAAGGAGGCTGGAAGTCTGCGTAGATCATTTATTGTTAGTTGTCCAGTGTAAGCAGTATTAGTCTCAATCGCCACCAAATGCTTCTGCCACATTGCGTCTGCCAATTCGTCGTTAATAACATCAGTTTTGTACCGTGGGAGGACGATCACTTTCACATTAAATCCGTTCTTAAGGTACAACGCTACAGCTGAGAGGCCAACACCGCCGGTGGCTCCTACTCCCACCATTATCACAATCAGCGGCTTTTGAACCGCTTTGAGCAAATTCTTAGCTGTTATAGCGTCCATGGTGGCATGGAACGCTCCCACGGCACTCAAGTTCCATTCTTTTAACTTATTAACCTCCACAGTGCTTACCGCAGGTTGTGTCGTCGAGGTGGGTCCGCTTTCAGCCGATCGTTTGACCAGGATGCCAAATTCTTTAGTGGCCGCCGATATTTCTTCCGCTGATAAGACAATCGGTGTACCATTAAATACGACTGATTGTACGGCAACAACAGTCATGCCAAGAAGGCAAGTCAATGCAACGTTAATGTTAAACCAACACATTTTGGAGACGGAAACACATGCAAAACCAAATTGGTTGAAAGTTGAAATATTTGGAGCAAACTCTGATTTATACCTAAACTAATCTACTGAAGTAACTCGTGTATTGAAAAAACGCCTCTTTTGAGCCCCCAATGTCACCCCACTGCACATTTAGTTTGCGGTTAGCCTAGGTAACTTATTACTAGCAAAGTAAAGGGCATAGGTTTAGAGCAACGCGTGAGAAAAAAGCCCTTTGCTGGTTTCTAAGCCAAGCGCATACTGTAACCCTAACAAACATTGTAGACAGATTAGGATTAACAGGTTAGCTTACGTCTCTTGACAACTTCGGTGGAAGGAGTTAAGTTACAAGGGGGAAAAGGGGAAAACCCCATAATAACAGCACATGTCAAAAAATTGAAAGTAGTTCCGATGGGTATTTTTAATGTCAGAAGATTTTCCCTTAAGGGCCTATTATAACAGTAAGCCGAGGTTAGTTTGACGCCAAGATATTAGAGCTCTGGCCATCCTTTTCAGTTTGGGGAGATAGAAGTGTACGATGGTAAAGGATTTGTTTGTCAAATTTTCAAGCGAATTTCGCAACATTTCGATAAAACACAGCAGGGGAGATATCCAGACGTTTTTCTCAAGATCAAACAACATTCTCAAGGCCCCAACTAATTACCCAATAATAAGCATTATAGGATAAGAAACTCTGGAACGGTTTTCTAAGCTTAAGTGGCTAAGACTAGTAGAAGTTTCTGTATGAGCATCTACTACAGTTACGTATATTATATCTTAAATTACTAATGATTTCGACTTATTGTTATTAAGTATGATTTCGTACTTAACTACACTTTAAATATTAAATTTTGCGACTCAAACACGAACTTGGCACATTGATTTTCAATTTTCAAACTAACAGTTGGTTTAATAACCCGAAAATTGAAGAATTATTGTTGAGTTTGACTTTTCAGCAAAAATTTGCTAATCAAAAGTGTAGAAACTCTGATATTGCAGTAATTCTTGAACAGTTTTTTTAATGAAGAAGGCACAATGTTTAACAAATAAAGTCCAATAAATAGCATTTATTTGTTGTGTTACTTGACCTTTGACTAAATACAAATTATCATGACGTACACATAATTAATTTTAAAGTATTTTGATATGCTTTTAACCTGACCCGCTGGGCTTCCACTCATCCTGATGATGGAACCAGAAGAAAAGCGTGTAAAATACTCAATTAATATAAATTAACAATTGACTTCTCAGTAGGTAGCAGCGCTATCATGCAAGGCTCGTCGAAAATATTGTAATGTGCATTTGAGGTAAAAAAAAAAAAGTTGAAAATTTGGGACAGGATTATTCGAGCCTATTTTGTGTTTTTGAATTCTTGTTTTGCAAATTCTCTTCAAGTTCTTCCTATCTGTGACGATCTCAGGAAGTTCAAGGCAAAGTAATAAACCGTGTTTGTAGAAATATTATTGCAAATGTGACGTATTTTGTGCAAACATTTAAATTATTTTCTACATATTCAAAGCAGAGTATATGCCTTGAAGAAAACGATTTTTACACGAAGACACAAATAAACGCGGACTCTAAAACTCGGAATAGTTCAAACTAATTTCACAATTACAATTTCAATTTAACTATTGTAAACTACAACAATTGTTTAACAACCTTTAATAAAAATAACTAATAATTTTCAAACTAATTGTAAAATAACTTTTAAAGTCAAATACACAATACTTGTTTGCAATTTGTTGTTAAAAGACACCGTTAAAAGAAAAGACTAGTTTAGAAATTAAATGTTAGTTGCTTTTCTTGTTTACAAGAATTTAATTAATATTTCGTAAACCACTTTAAGGTATCATAGAGTTATGACTGTGCGGTAGCTTCAACGAAAACAAAATATTTTAACTCAGGCTGAATGACCCATTGAGGCTTCATTGCTTATATTAAAGTTGACGTCCACTAGTACATCAATTTTTAAAAGTAAAACACTGTTCAAAATTGATCGATCTTCTTTCCAAGCCCTTTAACACTTATTATTGCATATCATCTGAAGGTTAAAATTGTTGTTTATTTTAAATAGGTTGCATTCTGTAAATAATAAATGTAATAAATTGCGAGCTGGCTTGTTTTTCATGTGAACATATAGCGTTTCAGCTTTCATTACAACTAAACTAAGCATTTAAACTGAACATTTTTCTATTAGTGCGTAAATGCTATGTTAGCGAATGTTACGTAGCAATCAGGGAAGAGGTTGCAAAAGCTCCGTCAGCGGCAAATTCTCGATGCGAACTGAGGGATAGGTAACATTGGGAATCAAGCGGGTGTAGATTTGATGAAAACGTGCCACCACCACCCAACTTTTATACGGATGTTTTCAAGCACACATATGACTTCCAGGAATAATACGGCTAAATAAAAAGAGTAAATCCTTAGGTTGATACTAATCTTGTAATATGATAATTAGTGCAATGCAATTAAAAATATCTATACAACCCTTTTATTACAGCCTCTTAGTCCATGGGCATAAGACTACAGGGTTACAAAATTCTCTAAAAATACAATGGGTTGATGTTCCTGAATTAGTTACAGGTTCTATGTTTATCAATACGTTTTACCAATTTCCATGACCCCGAATTTCATAAAGACCTAAATCAATTCCCGTTGTAGATTGAAGTGCTGCGGGAATCGGTGATTTGAATGCAGTATTGGTTCAACAGGAACCTTTAAAGGAGCTTTAAAGGATGGTTTCAAAAAGTGAACCTTACTGGAACCAAGGTCCCAAGAAATTATTAAAAGAAGTCTATCTTTAGCCAATTGTATGTGACCTCAACGGTCGTTCGAATATGGCAAAAATAAAATTATGCGTTTATGGGCATCGCTCACAAACAGAATATCTACCCCGCAGTCAACTAATAGTGGTCAGTAATTTACTCGCTCAATGTAACTGAAGCCCGTGAAATTACTAAACTCAAATTCCAGCATCTACAGTTTACCATTACAGATTGTCGCATATTTTGTGTGGAAATCGAAAATCAGCTTACTTAGAGGTTCGAGTAAAGCGAAAATGGCGTTACTGAAGTTTTGTGTGACGGTATGCAAAGAAATCGCTAATAGTGCAAGTAAAAGGAGTTATCGGGAAAATTGTACACTAAAATTTAACACTTTGCACTTAAAATTAAGACTTTTCTATACTAAATTAAAATGTACTGAGCGTACTTATTATTTTTTTTAGAAAACTATACGAAGGATAAAGATAAAGCTATGTCATCGGGCTTTCGAGACAAAAAATCGTCATCATGTAGCACATTTTAGAAGACTAATGTCGACCACGCAAAACACTTTTTTCCTACTTTGTATCACGTATTTTCTGACGTCTAGGTATTATTTTACCAGTTTATCGCTTCCAAACTCCCTTCCACCTAATCTGGCAGTATAACGTCACAACTTACTCAAGTCCAATGTAGTTAGTCAACTACGACTTAAGACAGTGTCTTGGACATCATTTCATACCGACTTCAAAACGCACTGTACATCTTTTTTTTTTTTTTAAAAAACTTTTAAAATTAGGCTTAGCAGTTACACAAAAGCTGTAAAGTTGTCGCGTAAAAGCTTCTCGCGTATGCAGCTATGTAATTATGTAGGATAATTAGTAATTATAATTATTTATTATGTATTTTCATTTCAGATAGATGCTAAGGTAAAAAATATAACCAAATGAGACTTGTTTGACTAAACAAAAAATTAAGCTCCATTATTATAAGCCAAGCTGTTCAAGAAATGCTGCAATTTCTATAACTCAAAACAAAATGTAAATTACAACTAACTCTAAGACGTACATTGTTTATTTTGTGTTGAAATTTTTCTAATAACTGCTACTATAAAGTGTTAGCAGGCAGTGAATGTACTATGTAATCAGAATCAGAACGAACTTTCAAAATCTTGAGTTTGAGATTATTAGAGGAAAATTCAACCCTCTAATAGTGCACATCATTTCATAAGGTAAATAAATTAATTCATGAGAGAGGTTTTTAAATTTTAGAAAATTACAGAAATTCAAGACATTCATAAATATTAAGGTCTCTAGATGGTTAGGGGAAATTTTTAGTTGAAGGGTCTACTAGGTGATTTATTTTATAGGGCTCCCCTACCCCCTTGTGGGTGGTTAGAGCGCGCCCTCGAGCCCCGTAGGCTGAGCCTCAAAGGGGTTGTAGCAAATCACAATAAAAAAAGGTGATTCATTTTCCAAAAAGTTTAATCCCTTCTTAAAAATGATAAAAACATAATTTCAATTAAAAAAGTAACTTCACGGTGAAAATAATTTCTCTGTTTGCAACTTAGGCATGATGGAAGCTTTGAAAGGTGTTGTTTTATTGACCATGTTATGTGTGAATAAGTTGAAACTTAGAAAACGTCAGATTTGAGTCTTAACAACATGTCAAAGCCTTAAAGTTCAATTTTGTAAGTTTTTCCTGTAATTTTAGTCATATCATTGCAAATGTTAGACAAACTTGAGCAAAAGCTTTGAATTATAAACGTAAGCAATAGTATCCTTTAAAATAATTTTAGTATTGAAACAAATAAACACATCCCTCGGACACCCTTTAAGACATGTAAATAAAAAAAAATACTATTTAAAAGATGTATGTGATAAGAAAAATTTTAGCCATTTCTGTAACTCCACCAATTAGTTACAAAATGCCCGTGTTCGAATGATTTATCCTGTTATGAGTCGTGGGCACAACATTGTTTGACGATTATAAGTCATGCGCAGTTTTATGAATACAATTTATGAAATTATCAATTATTTTAGTTACTTTTCGATACATTTTTAAGGTTAATGTGTATAAACGTGACTAAATTTTTCTCCAATTTTTTAAAAATCAATTAAAATTCATATTTGCATAATTTAAAAAGTAATTTCTTGTGCTATAGTGCGAGATAAGAGGCAATAAGTATTTGATGTTGAATGGCAACAAAATGTTTACATGTTTTATGTGTTGTCATAAATTGTTTGTCAAATTGTGCAACACCATATCTCACCTCGTACTCCGTATATCATAGTTTCTAAATATTTGTTTAATTGACCTTCTGAAATATCAATAATTTGTATCGTCAATTAATACAAAACAAATTTGTTTATTTGACGAAACACAAAGCGAACTGAAACATTCTTCTAAATTCCAAATACACATGTTTGAAATGATATTAAAATACATATATTATTCAAAACGTAGCCTCCGTGGACGGTGTAAATAGTTGAGCGTTGAATTAATATACCTACAAAGGGCAATTGGGCAATTTTATTTAGAACTTGAAACAAATATTAAAATGTAAAAAAAAAATTTCATGTAAAAATACGACAATTTAAGAAAACATAAGATCCAAACTACACAACATTCTTCTATCATGGCAACTTAAAGTAAAAACTTTCACTTCTGAACTACTAGCAAATGTCTTTCCGAAGCACCAAAAAATATAAGGCCTATTGTGTCAATTAGGCTTTTTAGCACTTTTTAGTAATAGACACTTTTCATGGTTACCATTACCTACTGGAAGGCTCATTTTGCATTTGAATATTCCGTTACCGAGGGGTCAATGCCCCATAAATCATACCAAGGCCCGCATAAATTTCCCGTTCGTTCTGATTTTTGGTCTAATTTTGAATTTCGTTCTGGGTAGTAGAGGCGCTTTTGAATTTGGCGCCCGTACTCGAAAAGTGGAAGCTCGATTCTCATTGGTCCTCTCATACTACCACCGTCACTTTCACTGGCTATAAGTTCGAGAGTATGCACCTCTGACCTAATGGCTCCTTTAAGGCGCCTACTACTGCGACGGCGCACTTCGCTCCGCTCCAAATTGTAGTTCATCTTGGGTTCGATTCCTGCCTCCGACGTTCCTGTACCGTACTCGGATTCATTCGGTACTATTCTCAAATTTGGCTTTTAAGTCTCCGACCGAGGAGGCGCAGACTTCCTTTGCTATTCTCAATGAAGCTGCGCCTCTTTGGAAGTGTTGTGATTGGTTCATGGGAGTTTTCCGATTCTCTGATTGGTGGAGGCGGCGGGGGGAAGTCATCGTCATTTTCCAGGGTTTCAATAAACACGCTACTTTGACCGTCATCCATAAAATGATCCTCTTCTCCCAAATTGGTACTTTGCATTGATGCGCGTGATGAAAACGTAGGTTGTGCATTTGCGCGAATGCGCATTCGCGTGGTATTGGGCACTATAGGCGCCTCTGACCCGGAAAACGATTCAACTCTGTGAGGAATGCGCTGTGCGCCGAAGGATTTCCTTATCTTTTCCGATTCCGTCCTCCTGATTGGTCCAGAAGTGCTCGGGGGCGCAGGAGGCGGGGCTCTGATTCGCTGACCGTGAACACTTTCATTGGAGTACTCGTTTTTGCTCCGCCCACTTTCGTTCCGATTTCGTCCATTTTCCAAGCCACGCCCATTTTCCTTGCTCCTTGGGATTTCACGCGACCCCCGCCGGGGTAGAGGGGGTGGAAGGGGTGGTAGGGGCGGGGGTTCCTTCGGCGCATCGTCCGTTTGGGATTGTTGGTTCATTTTGATTGGTTCCTTGGAAATCTGACTCTCGGCGCATGCGCGTCCAGTCTCTTTCAGCGGAACGGAAGGAGGTGGACGTCGAGGCGCGTAGCGTGAGCTGAGCTGAACGAGAGAGGTGTGCGTCCCCCAGAGACCATCTGACTCTTCTGACCCAACGTCTGAAATTGAGTCGAAAGCCATTACGGGCCGGGGAGCATGCGCCGGCGGCGCAGAGCCGTGCGCCACTTGGCCAGGCGGACTCGCTCCCTTTTTCCAAATGAGGGACTTTGTCCGGTTGAGAAGCTTCTTCAATGGACCGTCTGAGTGTTGGCTACTTGTGGAATTATGACGAGTCGTGCGCGTTGCGACGTGTCAGCGTACGCCCACGATTATCCTCGTCGTATCGGAAATGTTTATGAAACTTAGAGCCCTGCGCGGCTGCTTGGCGGCTTGCTTAATTCGTGCCGATTCTGAATGATGGTATTTTTTCATTAGCCAATCATCGCCTGATTTTAGCGTTTCGATGTTGGACCATACGTACAAATTCAGAGCAAGACGATGCATAAAAATCATGAAAATAAGCAAAATTAGAACAGAATATATATCGTGAGCATCAGCAAGGATTGATTGATTGAAGCAGCAATAATAAAGTAGTCTGAAATCGCGATTCAAACGGTAAATGTAAAGCCGTTAAATTAAAATTCTCTAACTCTGTTCAAAAACAATTAAAATTTTAAAAACGAAATAATTTTTTTCAAAATCTTTTATAGAAATGTACCTTGATGAATGGGGTTCATCCTCCGAGTAATCAATTTCAGGTTGTGCGGGTACAACCTTGTGAATATCGTTACTAAACCCGCTGTCGTTCCTACTGTTTGGTGAATCCGAGGCCCGCCCACTGCTATTTCCTGTTGGCGTCTGCGTACTCGCCGAAACGATTTGGTTGTTTAAGGCCCCTGGGCCCTTTGGTGGGTGGTAGGGTGTCAGCAGCCCTGCGGGTGGGGCCGGTGGTGGAGGTGGGGGTAGTGGGGCCTCTATTGCCCTGTTTCTTATCATTGGCGATGCGGCAGAAGTCTCCTTTTCTTCGGTATAAGCCTGTGGAAACCAGCCGGATGTTTGAGTGCGCAAATTTTCACCATATTGCCAACCTCAGCTACGTTCTCCTATAAATTTACAGTACAAAATTATCATGTATTAGTATAGTTAGTTTGCTTATTTTGACTTGAGTGGCTTAAAATGATCAATATAAACTTATTCAAACTTTGCTCAATGCTATGTACATGTGATAAGCAATTTTTTTAACGATTGCTAAACTTATTTGTTTTGTTTTGTTTGTTTGAATGCACGGCAACAATTTCAATTTCAAACAATTTCAAAATGTTCAAAAACAATTACAATTTTGAAAACAAAATTATTTTTCTCAAATTTTGTGGAATTATGGCGAGTTGTGCCACGATTGTCCTCTTCGTTTTTAGCCGAATCGGAAATATTTATAAAACTTAGAGCCCTGACAAACACAAGGAAACGAGTCTTGTCGCCGCAATGCAAGAATTGGAACCTATACAAATAAATCCTGGGTTCAAATCCCCCAGGAGTCTTCGTTCTCATGCGTTTGTTATTCTCACAAACTTGGCTGTGTTGCATTGAGTATAAAGCTTTTCTAACCTATATGAAGTAGGAAAAACTGATGAGACAACCAGAACGGATTTCAGGTTGTAAATACCAAATCAAAAAAATTATCCGTAATAATAAACGGTCAAGAATCAACCAACTCCATGACACAGCTAGGTCAAATTAGTATTCCATTTACTTAGTAATCCAATTCAGTAAACAAACTAAAGCAAATACTTAATGAAACAATGGATTTCAAAATGGTGTGCTCCCTTCTAGGCAAGCGTCGTGTTTCGACTAAATTTTAATACTTAACCGAAAACCAATTCAAACTAAAAATGCTAACTTATTTTCCAGCTCTTCCCTTAACAAAATTGTAGCATTTTAAATTTCTCAAATAAAATCAAATTCTTATACTAACTTTTAACTTTTTTTTAATATTTTAAACATTGCTCGTTTGTTAACATTAATTATTTGCATTAAACTTTGATCATGCATTGTAACAGATGTTTCTGTTGTTGCTAATTAATTAATTGCTAAGTAAACTAAAAATGCTAACTTGGGTGTCGATATTCTGCACCTGAGTTCTTGGCTTCGTGGCACTAACCAAATGCGTACAACATGCAGCACAACGGATATTTTTAAAGAAAGTTACAGATGCCAAGTCATGTTCAAGTTCATATATTTGAGTCTTGCCTTTTTTTTTGTGTGTTTTGGTTGGAAGGAATATTGTTATCAAGGAAGGCGACGCACTTATACATACTAAACCATGTAATCATCAGTAACTTATTTATGCCTTTCGTTGTTATTCCGTAATGCAGTGCGGCACACAATTTTAGACGCAACATGCTTTTTCTTAATAACTTGAAGACAATTAATCCAATCACTCTAAATTTTACAATAGCAAAGTATTAAATAATCAATTTCCACTTTTGTTTCGTGAAGGTTATTTCTCCAGTTCAAGAAATATGCAACTGCGTTTAATACTTTGGGTAGCTTTCTCTACTTTTAGTTTTTAATTTTTTGATAACTCTAATACCGCGTAATTTAGAAACTTGAAATTTTGCCCAAATAATCATAATAGCATAGTACTTACATTTAGTTGATGTTGAACTCAAATTGATGGAAATAATTGTCTTCAAGAAAAAGCATAGTAAAATATTTTGTTGCCGCACTTAGAATTAAATTTACCTCAGTACGCTAACCCTAAACAACCGTACTCTCAACTAGCAGCCCAAGTAACTAATTGCATCTTAAATGAGCCGAATTAAAAAAAAATCAAATTTTTCTGTCGTCTAATAAACGGAGTGCTAATATTCCAATTTGTTTATCCAACTAAAAATCGTAGTCATCAAAATTTATTCCACTTTTTACTTTTTCTTGCTGAAGTACTTGATAATCAAAAAAAATAGTACAAATAAGTTGTAGAAGGTAGATAAATGCTACTAAAAGCTTTATTAAATGGCTTTGCAGTCTAAACAAAAGATAATGTGTAGGGGTTATATGCAAGTGCGAGTCAGGAGTCAAGTAAACCAAACAAGTACATTTATAATTGAATGGGTTTCATACGGTTACCCATATTGACGAAGAGCTGTGCGTAGTCGTCAAATTCTAAAAACCATTCTTTTACAAGCTCTGCGTCAGCTGCTGTATCAATTGTCTTTCCCGAACGGTTGTTTGGCGTCCCAACAGGTCTATAAATCCCGGCCGTTCGAGACAATGTTTTCGTTACTTCATTAGGAAGAGTCAGTTTTAGAAACCCTTCCTCCGTACCAAACTTTGACTCAGCCTGGGCCATTGCGGCAAAAAAAGCGTTGACTTCGGTTTCAGTGTATTTGAGTAATATCTTGCTACGGGCCTTCACCGCCTCGCTAATACATAGCGACATTGAAACGTTCATGCTTAGGGTATCGACGAACGGTGAGAGGTATATCAGAGAACAGGTCTGGAACTGGTATTGCACCATATTGTTGTCACCGGTTCCCTCAAGAGCTAACAGTGACTCACGCGGGTAGCTAATGAGAACCATGAAGCCCGGAATATAGGACTTGGATATAGGCGATACGTTCATTTGTCCATCTTTTGTCACATGAAAGTACCCATGTTCGGTACTGGTGTTGCAAGGAAGGTCAAGGGACCCGATGAATACTCCAACCAAGTCGCTGAGCCACTCCCCAACAGCATTTCCCAAGTCATACCGAAGAACGTGTTTATTATCCACTTCGTCCTTATGCTGGTAGCCCGCACCCACATATGACTCAATAACCACAATTGGGATTGTTGAAAAAATTGTCGACAATTCTTGCAGGGCCCTAAGTAAAATAATGTTCAACCAAATTTTAATTTCAATAAACTTCTAGTGTTTTGAAAATGATTTTTCTAAGTAATTTTAATGAATGAATGAATTATTTATTTGATATATGCGAACCAAAAATCAACATGATTACAATATGCGTTAGTTTAAGTAATTTTAATGGGAATTGCACTTACATTTTTACAACCTTAGCTTCTTCTACAAGTGACTGTCTGCAATATAATGATAATAATTTTCTTAAATTTTACATATTTATTTGTACATTTTCATGAATTTGTAGTCCAGAACACTTTTTATACTATAAAAAACCTCTGTACATTTCTTACACTTTTGGACTTGACGGCCCTAAATTGGCCTCCAGCATAAAATTATTAACTTACGTTAATTTTTCTTTCCGCCTTGTTATGTCACTGGACTTGCTTGAAATGGCGATTCTACAAAATTTCATATTATATAGTAACTGTAACAAAATTTAGACGGAATGTGTGATGAGATGTGGTGGACGATTCGCCAAACGAGCCAATCCTCATCCCTGAACGGCAAGCTCGTTTGCGCCATTGAGTAAACAAACTATTTCATTTTGGGAACATTTTTAACGTTTCTAGTAAAAAAACCTCCTTGAATTCTCACCTCGTCCTTTAAAATTCTCGGTGTACTAACTATATAATATCAGTGCTATTATATACCTGACTTTTTTTATCAATTTAGTTGCAGCCATTGATTCATCAATTTTGCGGAGATCCAATACGTCTAGCTTGAAGTCTTCATTATCCTGAATTGCCTTTAAATGCTCCTCCCACAAAGCGTCCATTGTTTTGTCTTTAATAACATCCGTTTTATACCGTGGAAGGACGAGAAGGAGCACTTCAAATTTCCGTCGAAGGAGCAATTCAACAACAGAGACTCCAACACCGCCGGTGTTACCAACACCAACCATCATCACTATCCAGGGTTTTTGGTCCATTAGGTCAAACTTAGTGCTCATGGCGTCTAGGGTAGAAAAAAACGCTCCCACGGCGGCCATGTCCCACTCTTTTACCTTGCTGTCCTTCTTCAACCACTCAATGCCAAAAAGCAGCTCCATGTTTTTCCCGTGGGGGCTGTCATCAGCGATGTGTCCTAAGTTTACGTGTTTTTCAAACTTAGTGTTAGCATCGGAAATTTCTTCGGCCGATAGAACAATCGGTGGGTCACCGTAGACAACGGCTTGAATTGCTACAATAGACATTGCAATAAGACAAGTCAAAAGCTTAAGCCCTTGGTTATTGCACATTTTCGCGCCTGTAGAAATTAAGGTTGTGTGTGAAAGCAGTATCTAGAAAATAACTAGAACTTAAACTAAATGTTTCAAACGAAGAGATCTCCTTTATACCTAATTCAGCAAGTGACGAACCTATTCGGCAGCACCCTTCAAGTTGCGTTCTTGATATCCCCAATACTACACAAGTAAACAATTTTATTTAGCCGGAGGTATACGACGCATGATAGGCCAACTCGTAACATTTGCAGTTTTGTACTCGTAGACAATATAACCCTCTTTATTGAAGTCAGTTTCGCGTTTATACGTAAATGTTTTGTTTTTCAGAAAACAGCAGCACACATAGGAAAACGTACAACGGCAATACCGATTGGTCATTTGCTAGTGCAGTTTTCTATTTCATATTTTGCATACGTTCATTTCGCCCTATTACCAATTTCACTTGAAGAGGGGCCAAAATTAAAGAGGATCTAAAAAATATAGTTAAAACGTAAGTAATACGGCGTTTTGAGATTTACTAAAAATGTGTTAATCCACGATAGGACAGGAATAGAGATTCGCATCGAAAACGCTTGATTGGCAAATTTCTTAAGCCACACAGCTCATTCTAGGCTAAAATGACCAGTTCAGCTAGTGGATATACGATTGACTTGTTCAACTCGAAACGATTATACTTCTTTGTAACTTTATCAAAACAAAAAATTGAATACTTCCGGTTTTTTTTAAAGAATTTTTTCTTTTTGTAAATGTGATTACATAAAGGAAGAACTGTGACAACTATTTATGCAAACTAATTAGATGTTTATGTTCTAATTTTACTAATTTACTATTTGTCTAATTGCGTTTACTAATTAGTACTTATTTCTTTCCAATATTATTAGGGTGGTAAAACTCGGGTATGTTTTTGAGGTTTCGAAAGCAAAATCATTTGAACTTTGCATATTACACAGATGACGAAGTTAATCGCAAAACAATTTTAATATTTTCTAGCACATATCGTGACGTGTAGGAATTTATTTCCGCGGAGTATCGCTTGCAATCTCTTTTCTGTAGTGACCTGATGGCTCAACCGCTAACTCAAGTTTAATGTACTTATTAATGTATATATTTTTAATTTACTGGTATTATAAAGCACAATGTACGTTTGATTGTACATGGGAACTTGTGAATTCATTGCCAATGTAATAATTTGTACATTCTTTTAAGTAGTGATTAAGTTGACTGGTTCAAATTATGGTTGGAACTTCAGTCTCTCTCCACTAGCCAGCATGAAAACAAGGGTTCAAATCCCCCGATCAGCCACAAAAAAGTTTTCGATATTTGTTTTCCCCTTAAAGGAATTACCTTGCCTCTGACTGTTGTGTATGCCCGTATCTCCGTGAAGTCGGCATACAGAGACAGAGGATATGGAAGTTACCTGATAAAGTTTCCCAACAGTGTTAAGGGAATCCTAAAGACTGTCTTCATTTGCATAGAGTCACCTGCGGTTATCACGCGAAAGCTACAGCCGTACCTGATTTCAGGTTGGTGTCCTCCCTTTGTGCTTTAGGGCCGTAAAACAGCGGATAGTCTGTTGTGCCCGCTTGATGATAACATCTATGCTAATGAGCTCCTTATCCTTATCTACATCCCTACCCCTCTCCTTTACATGTTGACCATCCGCTCTGCGGGAATGTCAAATAACTTGCCTTTTCCTTTCCTTTTTAAGTTAGTGATTAATTAATAATTTATAAATTAAGGCACCCTCATAATTAAAGTTAACAGTCTTAATTTACGTCTTCCTGAAGATTTAACGTAACTAATCAATTAAGTTTTGAAATATATACATTATACTAAATTTTGGTTTAAATGCAAGTTATTAAAAAACATCAGTGGTATAGTAACTGAGTTACAAATGTAGATTATAATACCTTAACACTCGAAGCCTTTTTTCACTTTTGCTGATAACTTGAATACGTTTTGCTACACATGAGCGAATAGTGAATAGTGCATGACATTCGCCTCAAGTATATTGTTGTCTGCTAATGTTAGTTACTGGAATTTGCAGGAAATAAATTTGCACGCTATGTATCTACAATAATACTGTACATTGGCCAATCGAAATTCTGCCCTTTAACAGTTGACTCCAGCGTAAGGAAGCAGGTTGTCAGAGATTGCCTCAAACAAAATTCAAGGTCGAGAGCCCCTAAAGAGCTCGTTTACTAACCGCTAATAGTGTGGAAGTGTAGTCCTAGGTCCCTTCGTAATAATTTTGTATACTTTTAGGCTTTAAGTCGTTTAAGGGTCGGTACGGGCAACAATTTAATTAGTTCTGCGTTACTACAGTTCGTTTAAGAGTCACAACCCCCATTGACCATATACTGTTTTACATAGTCACGGGTTCATTAAAACGCCATATCCTTAATCTTGACATAATGTACTAAATTAAAAAACTAAATTTCCCTTGAGAAGTGTTAGATTATTCCGAATTCCTGAAGAATTTTTTTTATTCTTAAAACAGTGATTCTTAAGCTGAATGTAACAAGTACTGATAACCAGTGTTAGCTACCATATGCAGTCTGTTGTTAGAGCTTTTAGTCAGCCGGCGTAACCGAGTTATTATGATATTTAAATATTTACTGATAAAACCTCGACGCATACTAGGAAAATATTTGGAAAATTTTACACTTTTTAGAACAACTTAGTTGAACAAATATTTAGTGTGTTTTGAAGTTGCCATACTGTCCATTGCTTGTAACTGCTTTGTTTACTTTTTAATAACTTTAGCAAGTTTGTTAAATTGGAGTTGAGTAAGTAGCCGTGGATCCTGCGGAATTAGCTGGAAGGTAGTTTGTGAGGAATAACCGGAGGGAAAAATTCTTGAACGTCACAAATGGAAAATTTAAAATAAAACGTTTCTAGGAATCGACATTATTCCTTCAAAATATGCAAAGTCCAAATGATGACTACTGTCTAGAAATTTTCAAAAAATAAAAGTGTACCTTTACCCTTCTAATAGTTTTCTAAAATGTAAGTACTACAATCATTAGACAGTTACTAATTAGCTAAAACTTAACACCAATACGTTTTAATATAACTCCTTCTTACGCGACAAATGTTTTAGAAAATACAAATGATATAATTTATCCAGAAATGTAAATTAGAACTAACCATAGCTTCAACCCTATTCATGCTGTGCTTATAGCTTATCTAATTTCTGGTAAGAATTAACTTGCTGATAGAAATTGATCTTTGAACAATACATAAAAAGTAAATCTCAACAAGGATAATAATCACCGGCGGATGACCTGTTACGTGAATGTTTTTGAAAGGAATTTCTATGCTCCTGTGTTCGTTTCCAATTGAAATGAATGTTATGAGCAAAATTCAAGCATCCCTTGGTGGACATACAGGGTTTTTTACTAAAAGTAATAGTTGCGGGGTTAGCCTAGTGGTTGGAGCTTCCATATCTCTCCACTAGCCAGCATGAGAACGGGGATTCAAATCCTTCGATCAGCCACAAAAAAATCATCACCATTGGTTATCCCGTTAAAAGAATTTTCTTGCCTCCGTGTGTATGCCCGTATCTCCGTGAGGAGATATAAAAATACGGTAAACTGTATTTTGGGCGGAGCTTAGCTCTCAGCCAATGGGAAGGCTGGGATTTGGAAAGTAGACGGAGCTACGGATTACAGGAGGGCATGGAAGTGGGTAGAGCAACGGAAGCCGTGAGGGCATGGGAAAGTTGAGGAGCCAAATTTTGGTGGCCGGCCTATGCCAAAATTTTTTTTTACTTTTCTTTTGCTTCTTCGGACAACTGTCCATAGAGCAGCTTTATTCATTTTCAGTGTTAGTAAAAAATTTTTGGTTGGTTAGTGAGTTTTCATGCATTAAAATTGTCCTAAGTATGTAATAGAAAATTTAATTAATAATTTTTTTTTCTTAACATATTGTCCTAATTAATCGAATTAGTATATTTTTTCCCCTAAAAACATGATTTTGACATTGGTTCTAGTAAAGGGTTTGTTTGTTTATGGTTTAGAATTGTTTCCATTGGGCTTCACTACAACTTTGGCTTTTCCTATGCCAATATGGGCACTCGGTAGTTAATTAATATCTAATTAACGGTGGGTTAATTATAAAAATTAAAGAGGACAACGATTATAAAATTAAGTTTCTAAATTGTGAGTGAAAGTGAAGAGTTGTTTTGCGAGTTATTGTTTGAAAAATTGTTAATTGCTTTTCAAAAGTTAACTGAGGTCAGGCGAGGTCACGTGTCGGTGGTCAACTAGACGGTGAACACCCGGTGTAACACGGGTAGAAAGAGTGGAATGCAATGGAATTTAAGTACAATTTGCAAATTATTACAATGCAAATCGTACTGGAATGCAAACTCAAGCAAACTCAATGCAACATAAAGAATGAGGTGTAGGGTGTTTGCTGGGATGCAAACTGGGACTCAAGTTGAACTACATATCAAGGAACTCATATCCAAAAACAGAGAATGCTGAGTAGTTCCTGAAATAATTGTGAGGCTCTGACAGACGAACGGAAATAGCGAAAGTACCCTTCGCTTCCGCTACTAATAAGTATTACAAGTAAAGTAGTGCATTTTTTCCAAAATTAAATGTAGACAATAGTAAAGTATTAAATTGCTCCCAGCCCTCAAAAATGAAATTTGCGGTAAAAGTTGGAAGTCAATATTTATTGGACCTAATTTTACCGTAAAAATAGTGTACCATTTTAGGGGTGCCGGGCCTCTAATTTGAAATTAGAAGTATAAGTAAAAGAGCGTTAATTTGACATTCCCGCGGAGCGGATTGTCAACATGTAAAGGAGGAAGCAGGAGTTGGAGTTAGAAGGGAAGGAACACATTAGCATAGACGTTGTCGTCAAGCGGAATCAATAGACTATCCGTAACATTCCGTCGTTTTACAGGCCTCGTGCACAAAGGGAGGACACCAACCTGAAATCAGGTGCGGCCTTCAGGTTTCGCCTGATATCCGCAGTTGACTCTATGCAAATGAGGGTAGTCTTCTGAATTCTGACAAAAGCTTGATCCAGAGTTGTTGGTGTTTTTATTCCGTGCTCTTTCTCATCTCGTTCTTTTCCTTTCTCGTTTCGTTATCATTTGGGAGTAGAACTTGACTCAACTCCCAGAGGAGTACGACATAAGAACGCTCCGCATCTTCCTCTTTATCACACATATTATAAAAAAAATAATCTTTCTAATGGTTCTAATCTTTGAATTTCACGACAATAGCGTAAAAAGTAATTAAATTAACTAACTAATTGATGATATGGAAATTACATAATCTATTAAACTTACTGAAATTATTACTCTTCTCTCTTGCTACAATGACATATGTAAATCTGAAATGGACGAACTTTACCTCTACAGAGCCAATAATTTTGGAAATAAAAGACATCCTACATCAATTCCCACCGCCCCAAGGGACACTTGCCAAACTCTGATGTGACTTCTGAAAAATGGCACCGGCATTTTTCTAACCTGTATGAGAGACAAGCTACCATCAGTTCGGCACTTTTCGTTGTCGAAGGGAGTAACAGCCATGACGCAGTTTTGGACGCCCCATTCAATCCACTGGAGCTGCGCCTAAGGTCCAGGTCATTAATTTCTTGAGAAAAAGAAAAGCACCAAAAATTCCAAATCACATCTAGAAGCTCCTTGCAGGGCCGTCACTGGAATATATGCAAAATTTTCCGAGTGTATATGACATACAACCTCTTCCTGATCTGAAGCAACGATTGTACCCATTTACGAAAACGGGAGTTTGAGTGACCCTGCCAACTATGGACCAATTTCTTTCCTTAAAATGGTCACAAAGTTATTCACCTTCATCTTGACAAATTTACTCTCCCACTGGTTACAAAATCACTACAAATTATCCAAATTTCAAGCCGGTTTTTAAGCGGGTAAATCAACAACTGATCACATGTTCACTCTAAACGCCTTGATTCAGAAGCAAATTAGGCGAAAGCAGAAGTTGTACACTTGCTTCGTAGACCTTACGCAAGCGTTCGACTCACCTAATCACTGCTTGCTTTGGAGCACGTTGACCAGGTTAACAAATTAACTATATTTCATTCTAAGTTTAATTTTGTTTTAACTAATCAAGTTATTTTAAAACAAACATAGCTGAAATTTTCAAACCAGCATATATTTTAAAAATATTTTTCCGCAAGCTGATCCATAATTGCTGCATAAAACACGCTTGAAAATCACGTGAAAACAGCATAAAAAGGTATGGTAAGAGGACGTATATAGCAACTCTGGATGCTAGCGGGGAATGAGAACAGAAGACCATAGAACAGAACGGAACGAGCAAAGCAATTCTATCCAAGGCTAAAGACTGTTGGGTAACCTATCACGTAATTTTCATACCCTCTTTCTGTGTATGCCTGGTATACGGAGATACGAGAATACACTAGGTCAGAGGCAAGGTAATTCTTTGTCTGTGGTAAGGACAAAGCCAATAGTGAAAATTGTTTTGTGGTTTTTCAAGGGATTTGAACCCCCGTTCCAATGTTGGCTAGTGGAGAAACGAAAGCTCTTAACCACTAGGCTACTATTAAATAGGTTAGGCAACTACGAGGATACTTATGGTAAAAACACTGAGCGTAAGTCCTTAGATAGGTGTCGGAACTGTAATAAAAAATTTGCGGTAAAAATGGTAGGTCAATCTTATTAAATCGGTTCCGGGCCTGTAAAACAAGATTTACAGTGAAAATTATCAGTCATTACATAGGTGCCGGGCCATTATTATAAAATTTACATTTAAAATAGTAAGCCATTAAAGAGGTGCCCGGCATTTATTATGAAGTTTTTGTAAAAATGGTAAGTAATTAAAAACAGTATTAAGTTTTCTCGCCAATCGCCAACGTAATTTAAATACGTAAGGAAATAAGGAACCCTTGAATTTGGAAATTCTGATAAAGAAAAATTACAATCAGAGTCCCTTGAGGTGGAGGTGTTGTGCTAGCATCTACCTAACTGAATGTAAGAATGAACGATTAATTCTAATGTTTGTTCGCTCAAAACTAGAAATAATAGTAGCTCACGCTTCGAAGTTCCATTTTGCCTTACAACAATATCTCAACTTTCTGCTCAAAGCTCGTAGTCCGAGGGGCTAGGACCCTTGTCCTAATTTGGGTAGGTGCCGAGATTGAATCTCGGCAGCCGCACAAAAAAGTGACTGTTGTTTTTAGTGGTGAGTGGAAGCGTGGAAAGTTGCGGATGTGGAGGGTGGGCTTGAGCCGGTATGCGTAGGACCGTGTTCGGCCTCTGCCTATGCAAGATGCTCCTTGGTGGTCATCCCCACGTCCACAGTCTAGCAAAAAGTTTTTTGCCTCACTCCTCAGAAATTCCGAGTCAACTCACATGCCGAGACCACCCTCCCCCACTCACTAGCACAAGCATAAGCAACTTGACCAGGCCATAGGCGAATGTCAAATAGCATTAAAAAATCCGAACTTTCTCCAGAAGCTTTAGGGAAATTCTAACATTAAAGTTTGATATGAAAAATATACTAAAATTACACCTTAATAAATCATTCTGACCGTGATTATTAATGGCAAATTTAAATACTTTGTTCTACTGTGTTTTATATCATTCGAATCTTACCAACCTAAAATCAATCAAATCAGAGATTAAATGCTACACTTTTTTCCCGATAATTAGTACAGTTTTAGACGTGAAGTACACAACTTTTGCTAAAGTACTAGATGGAAACAAATAATTAGAGTTGAATAGTAAAAAAATATTTAGCATGTCAAAAGTTGCACCAACCAATTGTCGCTTTGTGCTCGGGGTTCGTAGGAATTGTTCAATTAACCTTTAGAAATATCAGTAGTTTCTAACGCCAATGTATACAAAACAAATTAGTTTATTTAACCAAACACTAAATGTACTAAAAATGTTCTAAATTTCAATTAAACATGTTTGAAATGAGATTGAATTACAAGTATTATTAAAAACGTAGCCTCCGTGGACGGTGTAAATAGTTGAGCGTTGAATTGATATACCTACAAAGGGCAATTTTATTCAGAACTTGAAACAATTAATAAATTGTAAAAAAAATCATATATTTAAAAAATACGACAATTTAAGAAAACATAAAGAGCAAACAACACAACATTCTTCTATCATGGCAACTTAAAAAAAAAACTTTCACTGCTGAACTACAAGCAAATGTCTTTCCAAAGCACGAAAAAGTAATAGGCGTATTGCCCCATTTAGTCTTTTTAATGCTTTTTAGTAATAGCCAATATTCATGTTTACCATTACTGGAAGGCTCATTTTGCATGTGAATATTTCGTTACCGATGGGTCAATGCCCCATAAATCATACCAAGGCCCGCATAAGTTTCCCGTTCGCTCTGATTTTTGGTCTAATTTTGAATTTCGTTCGGGGTAGTATAATCGCTTTTGAATTTGGCGCCCGTACTCGAAAAGTGGAAGCTCGATTCTCATTGGTCCTCTCATACTCCCGCCATCACTTTCACTGGCTATAAGTTCAAGGGTATGCACCTCTGACCTAATGGCTCCTTTGAGGCGCCTACTACTGCGCCGGCGCACTTCGCTCCGCTCCAGATTATAGTTCATCTTTGGTTCGATTCCTGCCTCCGACGTTCCTGTACCATACTCGGACTCATTCGGCACAATTCTCAAACTTTGGCTTTTAAGTCTCCTGCCGAGGAGGCGCAGGCTACCTTTGCTATTCTCAATGAAGCTGCGCCTCTTTGGAAGCGTCGTGATTGGTTCATGGGAGTTTTCCGCTTCTCTGATTGGTGGAGGCGGTGGTGGAAAGTCATCATCATTTTCCAGGGTTTCAATGAAAACGCTACTTTGACCATCATCCATGAAATGATCCTCTTCTTCCAAATTGGTACTTTGCATTGATGCGCGGGACGAAAACGTAGGTTGTCCATTTGCGCGAATGCGCATGCGCGTAGTATTTGGCACTATAGGCGCCTCTGACCCGGAAAACGATTCAACTCTGTGAAGAATGCGCTGTGCGCCGAAGGATTTTCTTATTTTTTCCGACTCCGTCCTCCTGATTGGTCCAGAAGTGCTCGGGGGCGCGGGAGGAGGGGGTCTGATTCGCTGACCATGAACACTTTCATTGGAGTACTCGTTTTTGCTCCGCCCACTTTCGTTCCGATTTCGTCCATTGTCCAGGCCACGCCCATTTTCCTTGCCCCTGGGACTTTCACGCGCCCCCCGCCAGGGTAGAGGAGGCGGGAGGGGTGGTAGGGGCGGTGGTTCCTTCGGCGCATCGTCCGTTTGGGAATGTTGGTTCATTTTGATTGGTTCCTTGGGAATCTGACTTTCGGCGCATGCGCGTCCAGTCTCTTTCACCGGAACGGAAGGAGGTGGACGTCGAGGCGCGTAGCGTGAGCTGAGCTGAACGAGAGAGGTGTGCGTCCCCCAGAGGCCATCCGACTCTTCTGACCCAACGTCTGAAATTGAGTCGAAAGCCATAACCGGCCGGGGAGCGTGCGCCGGCGGCGCAGAGCCGTGCGCCACTTGCCCAGGCGGACTCGCCCCCTTTTTCCATATGAGGGACTTTGTCCGATTAAGAAGCTTTTTCAGTGGACCGTCTGAGCGTTGGCTACTTGTAGAATTATGGCGAGTTGTGCGCGGGCGACGAGTCAGCGTTCGGCCACGATTGTCCTCTTCGTTTTTAGCCGAATCAGAAATATTTATGAAACTTAGAGCCCTGCGCGGCTGCTTAGCGGCTTGTTTGATTCGAGCCGATTCTGATTGATGGTATTTTTTCATTAGCCAATCATCGCCTGATTTTAGCGTTTCGCTGCTCGACCATCGATACAAATTCAAACCAAAACGATGCATAAAAAATCATAAAAAAATAAGCAAAATTAGAATCAAATATAGATCCAGAGCATCAGCAAATCATAAACTGATAGATTGATTGAAGAAGCAGCGATTATAAAAAAAAAAAGGACTCAAATCGCTTCAAACATTGAATGCAATGCGTTAAATTCAAATTTCAAAAAAATTCAAATTTTGAAAACAAAATTAGCAAAGCAAAAACAATTTTTCTTAATTTTTTTTAGAACTGTACCTTGATGAATGGGGTTCATCCTCCGAGTAATCAATTTCAGGTTGTGCGGGCACAACCTTGTGAATATCGTTACTAAACCCGCTGTCGTTGCTACTGTTGGGGGAATCTGAGGCTCGACCACTGCTATTTCCGGTTGGCGTCTGTGTACTCGCTGAAACGATTTGGTTGGTTAAGGCCCCTGGACCCTTTGGTGGGTGGTAGGGTGTAAGGAGGCCTGCCGGTGGGGCCGGTGGCGGAGGTGGGGGCAGTGGGGCCTCTATTGCCCTGTTTCTTATCATTGGCGAAGCAGCTGGAGTCTCCTTTTCTTCGGTATATGCCACTGGAAACCAGCCGGATGTTTGAGTGCGCAAATTTTCGCCATATTGCCAACCTCGGCTACGTTCTCCTATAAATTTATTAAATTTAATTTTTAAATTTAGTACAAAAATATTATGTATAAGTTATTTGCTTATTTTTACTTATGATCAATATAAACTTGTATAAACTTTGCTCAACGCTATGTATACATGATGAACATTTCTCTTAACAATTGTTTGTTTGTTTAAATGCATAGGAACAATGTGGCCGTGCAGTTATATGTAATGCCTTTGTTACTGTAGTCAAGCCTAAATTATTTTCTTTAAAACTACTATACTACTATATTATTATGTCATAATATCTACTATTATATAACTGTATATATATATATATATCTAGTAGAAATATATACTACTTTATACTAATAAAGGGGGGATATTTCACCGTTGTGTATGCAATTACCTATTAAAATGATGATATCGCCTTCGAGGAATGAAAGTTGGTTGTCCCCGCTGGAGAGATAAGCGTATAGTGCTTTTACTACGCCACTATTTCTGCCCATGTCAGTTGAAATTGCCAAGGACTCTGAGCGGTGCACACCTCGATTGCCCATCGTACTTGCAATGGATGGAGTGAACTGGCCAACGTTTTGATGGTTACCGCCAAACTGCCCTACACTGTTGCTGGGTATCAGACACAATTCAGACTTTGCGCGGCTCAGGGCGCCCATGCGCGGTTCTTCCACCAAATCGTCAAGCAATTCTGCTGCCTCCATAGACTTGCTCTTGTGCAGTTTCTGGGAAGACTCGCAGTCTTCCTTACTATTTGATCCAGGAGTACAGTAAATGCAGTCATCCTCGCTTCCCTATAAATGCATCAACTTTACCAATGATTTGTTATTTGGCATGATAAACAATCACCTAGAAACTAATTTCACAAACTTTTTTATGCAACTAATTTGCTTATTGTCTCATGCACTTTAAGCAGAAACTTTACTAAAGCAGTTTTATAGCATTCAATGCTTCAAATGTATTAGTGTAAACAATAAGCCATAAAGGCTACTTTAAGAGCCTTCTTATTGATTCAAGAAAGTTAATTGATTGTATTGAAACTAAATAACTTTATGATCAAACTAAACTAAAAAAAAGAACAGCAAAGTTTCATCAACAGCAAAATTTCGTTAGCTAGAGTTTATTTTGCGTAGGAAAGTAAATCAGGCCAATAAATGTAATAATAAAATTTCGTGTCAAAACTTGAAAAAGATTTGAATCTGAAAAGTGTTACACAAAGTTGCAAACACAAAAACAGGGAAGTTGAGGTGGTTTCAGTCTTTAAAAAAAATTGGCGGATTAAATTTTTCTTTGATTTTACTATGACAAACTTACTTTTTGTATTCTATTGATGAGTTTATTTTGCATTGAGTTCGGAAGTACTTCGCGAGAGGTTCCTACATTCATCCACTCTTCTAGTTGACCGGAAATGAGTGTGTTTCCTTTGGAGTAGTAGGCCAAGTAATGCTTAGCGAGAGAGGCTTGGCGTTCTAGGATGAATCCATAGCGCCTTCTCTCTTCTGTTAATGCCTTCAAAAATTTCAAAAAAGTTTAAAAAAAAAGTTAAAAAACGTCTTGAGACTTTCCTGAGAGTTCCTTTTCCTTTCATGAGAGTCGAAAAGTACACAAACCAATTATCGCTATATTTGAACTACAAAAAATTAGTTGTGCCTAACATGTACTCATTATTTGTACTTTTTTTTATATAAAAATAAATATATTAACAGTAAGTATTTAACATTTTGTTTAAGGCCAATCTGGTTTTCAGAATATGACAATTTTAATTAAATTTTTAAACCAATTTTTTAGTTTTCAATTTTTAATTTTCTTTAAGCGCGCTTAGTTGAAGTGCCTCGGAAATATTGTCTCACTTATCACGTCTGCTTGTATTGCAAATTGCTGAGAGAAAATAAAATCATCACAAAATACGTAAAACATTGTGTAACATTTTTTTTTGCAGAAACAAAAACTATACTATCTTTTGTACTTTAATGTGTTAGCAGACAATGGGTCAAACATACTATACCAGACCACTGCTATAAGTATACTATAAACTAATTGAAATATTTAAGCGTTCCCTAAAATATTACATGTAAATTACAAATGTATTTTTGAGCACTCGAAAACTAATGTTAGTGTTTCTAAATTCTAGGTTACACATAAATTAGCCCTTACGGTATTGAGTGAGTTTTCACAGAAGAGCTCCAACTTGGCCTTTTCTTCCTCAAGCTCCTGCATAACCTATAAATATATAAGGCATAAATAAATATGCCTTGTTGCAATTAAAAAATTAGCATTTCAAATGCAAAATTTTTTACTTATGTCCAACGAGTAACATTATGGTTATAAATATAGCATCTCGGATGAGTAACAATAATGTAGCACATCAAATGAGAAATATTGCAATTATAAATTTGAGTAGAGTTCGAGATATAAAGTCACAATCTTCAATGACTTACTTTGGAGTTGTAAATTTAGCATCTCAAATGAGTAACATTACTGTTTAAAATTTAGCCTCTCAAATGAGTACCATTGCAATTATAAATTTAGCATCCTCAATGAGTAGGACTTGAGTGACTGTGCAATTAAAAGTGTTTGTGTGTACCCTAATTTCTTTGTCGATGGCCGTGGAGGAAGTTGATTTACGACCTTTCTTCTTCATCTTCTTGGCATTGGAGGCCGCTTTGACGAACCCTTCTATCCGCCTCTTCTGTGACACTACAAACCTCTTTTGCTCATTCTAAACACGTTCAAAAACACTAATTAATGCAGAAACAAATCACAACCACCAAGGAGCAATGGGCCATTTATCAAAGGCACAGAGTCACCTAACTAGATCAGTCTCTCTTTTATTAATTAATAGAAACTCCATTTGTTAATTGCAATTAAATGGCTCATTTCCCATTTCCTTACTTGGATCACTCGAGAGTCTCTCTCGAGGTTTGCCTCCAATGGAACCAAGAAGTCCACATAGAAGGCCTTCAGCTACAACAAACAAAATTTGTATTCATAAAACAATAGGTATTAAAGTTTGACCAAATCTGTGCTGTACAAAATAGTATTGCAATATGACATAATATTTACACAATAAATATTTGCCACTTCGATTTGCCAAATCCTAACATTATGATTTTGGTTCAACAAATTCCGGAATCACAAGTTATAATAATTTCAGATAAAATAAAAGTTTTCAAATACAAAATTTTAAAATATTGAAAAATAAAGTTTGGCGTCAAGTAAGCAAATTTTTAAGTTGTTTCGCTTAACCCAAATAAAATAACTTGATTTGAAGATAATTTACTTATGTTAAATTATAATAAAAATTTGGCATTGAATATTTAAACTATATGTGCAGCTTCATGACCACAACTAACACTTTTGTTCTTTCTTCTTTTGTAAAAAAAAAAAACTGCATAACGGAAACAATTGCACGCTATTTGTGAAAGTTAACTGGAATTTGTGCAACAAGCCAACATTTAATATACAACATAGAATTGCAGAATCTTTTTTTAATGTGAAATTAAAAAAAATCATTCATATAAAAATTGATGCTTACGGCACTAAGCTGTTGTGTATGGATTTCCTTAAAAACTTGAGCAACTTCCGTAAGTGAGGACCCTATTATAAATAGTAATAGTAAGTATACGCTAACAAAAATCAAATTATATGATTATGAATAATAAATTAAACATTTAAGTTTTTACAACACTAATATTAATTTGTATTTTTTTATTTTTGGAGTACAAAATTTACGTACAAATTTTTTTTAAATAATTTATGTGGTAAGCAAAGCTTTCGCGGAAAACGATACACGATGAGTAATGATATCTTAATATCTTGTGATTATCTTAACCTATATCTGCTGAGCATCCCAGAGAGCTATCTTCGGCCTGTTTAGAAAGTTTGAACAGAGAGTCCAAGTAGAGGGAAGAGGCGGCAGAGGCACCTGACATAAATTTAAAAAATGCAACAATAGATCAGAATCGCAATGGCAGTGGAATAAAGTGCAACAACAATAGATAATTCAATGATTGACGAGTGTGTGACCATGTAATTGGAGTTGGAGTGTCCACTTAATTACTCCCTCTCATCCCTAATACGCCTTTGTGAAAACATAATAACATTGCGTCACACTACCCCACCAACATTTATTAGTCACAATTTCACACTCTCATTATGGAGAGACATTTCCCTATTGTTAACCAAAAGTTGCACAATTCAAAACCAAGCATGGTTATGAATTGAAAATTATCAATTGTCTACACATTCCTTATCTTTGAGATTTGCTCGTAAATTAAGAAACTAACATCATGTTCATTAGTGTCAACTTGTCTTTGCTCATTACTCCAAAACATGCAACTATATCTCAACAATATTAAACAATAAATGTTGATGTTGTTTTATTAGTCTTAAAAGTGACATTTTTTTTTGCCGAATTTCACTTTCTAAATTTCATAAACTTTTACCCGGATTATTCCGATTTTTTTTTCAATTTTCAAATTTTCTATTATTGTTTTAATTCGAAATTAACAAAATTATGACATGTGTTTTCAAATAATTTCATGCTTCCTTAGATTTTTTGTGCTTTTGTGTTTACCGTGTAGCGCTTTAAGATAGGCTTTCCCGGTTGCTATCATCTCTCTCGATGCTGGATTGAAATTGTCGAGAATGTTCTGAAATGTAAATCAAAATTTTGAGTCAATTAACATTTTATTTACGCTTTTTGGCAAATTTTTCACACATCTTACTGTTGTGACAACATAATAAAATGCATATGTGAGAAGTGTTTACACAACATAAAAAATAGGAAAAGAGAAAAAAGGAAAAGGAGATAAACCACATTTCACAAGTGACAATTTTTGGTTTTTCCTGATTTAAGTCTATAATTATTGAACAATTTGATTCAGAAGTGATACAAATTTAATTGAAATTTCCACACTATGATCAAAATCGATCATTTACAAAAGGAAAACCGATATCATGTCATTTCGCCTTCAAAATCTATGTTGGCAATTATACTTTTATATGCAAAAAAAAAATAGTACTCCTACCTGATAAAAACAAAACCACTAGAATCTAAACCAGTATTTTACTTTAAAACGAGGAAAAGTGAACAAAGGTTTCCAAACTTTTCACGATTTTGAGCTCAATTTCAATCAAAAACTGGTTAAACATTTTTTTCCTCTCTTGAGGCAAAAGTAAAGCAATTTTTCCAACTAATAGCCTCCTTCCTTTGTTGTAATTTTACACTTTCGGTGGCTAAATGGCTTTCACTTCCCCCGTCTTCCCGCAGGGCCTCTCTCTAAAGTGTTAAAATCATGTTTGAAATCAGCGGTGGGAATTCATGTTCTTGAAATCAAGAGTGATTTGTGCTTTGGACGTGATCTATTCCACTGTTTACTGTCTGACCCCAAAATTACGATTTCTTTGAACCAATCTGGGTCAGCCTCTGAAAAAAACATTGTTTCCTTTTTGCAGGTTTAGAAAATTGAGACTCATTTAGAGGCGTAAATGAGGCGGAACATGTTTCTGTTGAGATTTCTGTCTGAGCACGTCTTAGCCCACCTGCATCTCCAAATCAAACATAATTCTTTACAAGAAAGTTTTGTAGAAACATGCTGAGCGGCGGCTCTGCGAGAGACAAATCTTTAAGCACTTAATTACACTCAAGGGGCAGTAAGTCGCTAATGAATAAAAAATTTTACTCACTAAAAGTTTTACGCACTCGAGAAACTTCAATCCCATTCAATTTATATGCATATTGGAGGCTGTAAAGGCCTCTGTGAGAAAGGAAGTTAATTAGGGAGAATGGGACTAATTCTACATAAACAACTCTCTCGAAATGCTAATAAATATTAAGGGCTGCAAATCCCATGTGAGCTAAGGGTTCATGGGGCCCTTTGACACCGCACATGTTTGAAGGGACTACTTTCACTTAGGGCTTGGCCCTAACAGTGCTGGGAAAGAGGAAGGGACTGAAAGCTGAGACGGGGCGTGGTTGCGTGCCAAATGATAAATCAACATTTATCAATGATAACTTTTTTTTAAGTTTTATGATTTAATGAGTTTTTGTCTGGTTCCTTTTAATAATGTCAACACCTCAAAAAGTATGAAAAAAATGTTGTAAAAAACTGACAATAATTATCTAGTTATCAATTATCTAATGCACATACTACTCAATAAAATTGAATCCAATTTCGAACTATGTTACATATAGTTTTGCTGCCAGTTCAAGCGACTTTAAGATCTTTGCATTTGTTGAAATTGTGCCTAACAACGTGAAAAATTATCATTATAGGGTAGTCACAAAAATGAAAATTTGGATGCTAATAAAATCTAGATGTCAGCAGTTGATTTGGTGGTTAGGCTTTAAGCATAAGCTTAATGTAGGTGGAATTTTGAAAAAAAAAGTGAAGTGCTATTTTTCTGCTAAATGTAGGTATAGAATCACTTGCATTGTATTGTAGAGGAACAATGGAGATAGAGAAATAGTTAGAAAACCGCAACATTTTCACAGATAAGCTGTAAATACTTAATTGACTTTAAATTGTGTAAAACGAGTATTACTATTATGAAATTAAAAAAACTATTTAGGTGTATCACTATTTTGGTGCGTTTATGTCATTGATTAAAACAATTGGCATGAATAAAATTAATAAAATAAAATAAAAACATCATATAACAGCAGTTTTAAGTTATCGATTAAAATAATATGAGCGGTTTTTTATGGGAGATTTTGATTTCTACAATAGTTGTAGAAGTGTTTGGAAGTTAACTTGTGCACAGCCCGAAAAAGTTAACCTCACAGTTGTTACATGTGTTACAAAAAAGTTTCTGAAGCTTCGTCAAGGTTTGTCAACTTGAATTTCTTAATTTTAATTCAATTTTCAAAGCAACCTATTTTGCGTGTTTAAATTTGTTACAATATTTTGTAATATGTTGACTCATTGCAAAAAGAATAACAATATTGAGGGTAAAGCTCTATATAATTTAAATAAATTAAAATTTAGTGATTACTTAAACGCTTTACTAAATATTGCATATATATATACTTATTATTATTGTTTAATTATTAAATGGCACTACAATATTTTCCACTGACCTTATAGACCCCATCGATGACCTTTGTGATTTCGTGGTGATCCATCCCCATTTCACTCTTACTTTCACCGCACAAACGCAAAAATCACCTATTCAACAGACTGGAGCCTAAATACGAAAACCTAATTGTCACTTTCTAGTGCGTATCCCACTCTTGAACAATTTGCGAACAGTAAGTGGATCGTGTTGAATGTTGCCTCCACAGAGGCACAATAAACTAACCACTTTGACTCCGTCACCTCAAAGCCCACTAAAAGGAAGCCACACAAATCAAGAGAAGAACTTTCCAACTTGCCAAAAGTCTTTATTCACCTGCCAATTACAGTGGCACATGCAGGTGAACCTTGAGCCTTGTTTTGGTAGACCTGCACTACATGGTTCTGAGAGCACTTTATAGCTTCCCAGTTCTTAACAAGGCTACAGTACTACAAACCTGCATTTCCGCAAGGCTACCACTTCAGACTTAATGTGTGAAACTTTCCTCCTGCATCTGGGAGGGTAGATATGGCACTGCGACAAAATGCAAAACCATATCACATACTTTCTCCAGCACTTCAAGCTTCTCCCCTCTAGAAAATGTTACGTTTCAGAGTGTAGTAGAAGATTAAAATACAATCCTATAGCGTTCAGAGCTAAGTCACATAACAGAAAAAAGTTACTACCACGATTATTATCGATTTTCTTCACAGGAGAACCAAAACGTAAAATTTGTTGATGTAACAACTTAAAAATAACATCAAGAGTTTTTCACTGCATACTTCACTCACACAAATAAACTTGGTTGTAATTATGACATCTGTTCGTGTTTTCAATATCGTGTTCTTCATGTTATAATAAACATTTTGACAATGTAAATTTTTGTAATTTTATTATTTCTTTTTTATTCACAAAATGAGATTTTATTCAATTCTACATATTTATTTTTTGTGCAGTTTTAGGAAATACATCATACAACTGTGAGGGCAAAGCAAGCTGGAAGTCCAAAAATGTAAGACATTCAAAACTGAAAAATTAAAAAAAGTGAATGATTACTTGGCTCCTATGAAACCTGCTTCTTTTTTTGTTATAATACAAAACTTATTAACATATATTCTTGGAGGTTTGTACAAAATAAAAATTATTTTGAAGAGTAATATTTTTCACCAATTTTCATGTAAATCGAGAGCAACTTAAGCTTCATCACATAATGTTTTTTTTTCTAAATGAACAAAACATAAGCAAGCGAATTATTCTCTAACCGAATAAAACACTGGAAACACGACTTTATTAAGTTTTCTAACGAAACGAAGGGAGGCTGAAATGCTGAGTTTTTCTTTTGAAATAGAAAGCGGATGAGGGGTATATCAAAAAAGGATATTTGATTAACTTGCTATTTCTGCATAGTTTAATATATACGGTAAATGGAATACAAAATTCCAAAAACAAACTAATGTTTTAACTAATAATTGTCCTTAAACTGAAAAGTTATGAATGAAATGTACTTTTTCAATATTTCCATCTTTTTTCTTTATACGCAAAGAGAACCATCAATGTACAAATGTAAACTTACTTTACAAAGTATAATCTGGTGAACTGTGATATATGTACATGATTTATGTATGCATTTAAATGAAGGGGTTAGTATATAGTGATTGTTAAGTTTAGTTTACAGGAAACTGTAAGCTTATCCAAAAGACAGATAAAGATTATTGAAATGTTGGAAAAAAAATTGAAATTTATTTGCACAAAAAATGGAAACTCCCTTCACTGCTAACCTTAACCGCCTCATAAAGCTTCCAACTGGTTTCCCATTTCTTGTTACAATTTTTAATTCCTCTGCATTTTTAAGATAGGAAGTTGGAGTAGGGCGACGACAAGCGTTTCATAATTTAAATGAATTGGGGTCATTATTTCATTTGACATTGACATCAAAACACAGAGAGTGGAGTAATGAAACGAGTTTGTCTGGTGACAGGATTACAGGATTATAGGCAGGAATTGGCATATTGACGCACTTTTATTCAGGTTCCTAATTAGAATAATCAATGCACTTCTGTTTCAAATAAAAATCACTGATCTGTTTTTTGTTTTCATTTAATGTTGTTTGTTGGGCTACCTTGCTCTTGGGCTTTGCTTTTGAGGTTAATTACATCAAAAACCAGAGGCAGAGGTGCAAGAAAGGATTCAAAGCATTTCCCTATTTTTTAAATATAATTCTTTTAAGTCTTATGCCCCTAGTCTTATTACAATTTTCATTTTACTTAAGTCCGTAAAAACGAAGAATAGAAATTTGAATAGAATGTGTTATTCCCAATTTTTGGTGAAAACAAAGACAAAGAAAGTGTAAAAAAGGTTTTCTTTAAAGATTGCGTTTAAATTTTGCTAAAAGGTAACGTTCTGAATTTTAAACTACAGAAAAATTATTATTGACTTCAGAGCTGGTTGTACGTGAGTACAGTAATTCAGTAATTCAGTAATTTATAAAATTGCTTGTAAATTTTTTAACTCCATAACACGATGAATTTTAATAGTTTCGTTTAAAAATATGCTATTCTTCCCACATTACGCAATAAGAAACATGGCGTTGTGAAGGCTATTTAGGTTAACGAATTCGCCAAGTTTTTTTTTATTTAAACTTGCCGTTTCTGTTTTAACTTGGATTTGACATACAAATTATTGTCTACAGTTCTGCGTTTGTATGCAAATTAATTAAAACTCCAACTAATACGATAAGTAAATTTAATCAAGGGGAACAATTTTTCTTAAAAATTATAAAGAGTTAGGATTCGGAAAACAAATTGGGAGCTGTAATTTGTACTAGTTTAGTTTACTAGCACTCTTGTTGGCAGTTTACCTTATTACCTTACCTATAATGCAATGTAATGCATTTGTTAAATTGAGTAACAAGATTAATACTTATTGGTGAAGTGGAGGTTTGCAGTTTGAAATAAGCATATAGGGTAGCTTAAAGAGTTAAAAATGCAGTTTAGCGGGTTAACTCCGATTTTGATTATATTTTTTATGCATACACCCTGATGACCCCTGCGCATGAAAATATATTTTTTTTGACCCGCTCTTGAAAACTGAATTTTTAATGAATTTTTGAAATTTTACTTTTCCTGGGTTGAGAGATAGGGGGTTAAAAGACATAAAGACATAGGACATGTCCTAAAAAAAATTAGGTTTGAAAAATTTGAAAATAGATACCAAAATCATTTTTCAAAAATGTGTCGAAATTTTTTTTTCAAAAATGTCGGACTTCGACCGACATTCGGTTGCCGTAACCTACAACTTTTTGAAAAATCTGTACACTTTACCCTATTTTACGGCCTCAGTTTTTAATTCTAGTGTTGGTTGCACAAGTCAAATAAACATGTTATAACAAAAAAAAACTCAAAATTTATGGCTAGAAACACGCTCAAAGAAGAGTACTCCCGCTGTTAGTCCGGCTTGTTTGGCTAGTCTTCAAAAGTCGTCTTTGTCCTACTTAGACAAATTTTTTTTTTAAATTTTATAAAAATAGTTGGCTTTGAACAGAGGCCTGTCTCGTTTTTAGCTCGACGACTTCAGTCTTCACCTATATTCTAGAATGAATGAGAAATACCAAAAGTAATTGGTAAGTTATTGATAATAAACCACTCTGGACAAACTGCCTTTTATTATAACAATATTACAAAACACTTAAAGAAAATGAATCGTAGCACGAGCTTGTTCCACCTTGCTAAACGCCTTGTTTACGCATCAGTCATTATCAAGGTGATGAAACGAGAGTTTTAGAATTTTGGGGCAGCTTAGACAAAATTTTTGAAAATAAAATAGAAATGTTTGCTTTTGGCTAGCAATAGGTGTATACCTAATGTGCCACAAACTTAAAAAAATTGTTTCAAAGGTCATCATGACCTTGTCTAAATTCGATACCTTTTTTATGAACACAATAGTCGTTGCTGGTTATACTGCTGGGTTGTTTCCGGCGCAAAAACTTTTTTCAAATCAAATTAGGTACAAGTTCCACAGTCGGGAAACGCTTTATTCCATATTTATCTTGGCTTTTATCCTCGATTTTGCCGTTCGATATCTGTTAACAAGCGATACTGATTTCGCCAATAGACGTATGTCCGATTTTATACAGAACATAACTTTTGGGTTTCTGTTCTCCTTCCTAGATATGAGCATGCGATTGGTATCGATAGCATATTGTACAGAAGTTGTAGAGTTGCACATATTTGTCCGGTCCAATTCCGGCACGAATCAGTTTCAAAATATGACAAAACTCAGTTTCGTAATTGCAATTGGAATTTGTCAAGTTGTGTATCTAATTCATCTAATTTATCAATTCAACAACTATGAAAAATTCCGTATTGGTATAAACTGGGTGGACAATATTCAGTCATTATTTTTAGTTAGCTCATCCTTAGTTACACAGTTAGCCTCTTTCACTATAGCCTCTTTTACTTTGTTCTTTGGGACACATTTAGCTAGTATGCTGAGGCAACGTACAACTACACTTATCCATGCTTTACACGAGCAGAGATCCAACAGTATTAGTGCTAACGATGATACCCTTCATTCGAAACGGCTGAATGCCTGTGTCACAGCAATTTTTAAATTGCACGAATATTTCAAAAGCTACAACAAAATTGCCGGTAAATATGCCGGGATGCTAATAGCGGGTTTGACCTACAATATAGTAGCTATTGTACATGATACTTTCTATCTCTCTTCCGTCTTTGATATTATGTGCAGTGTTGCCGTGTACGTCGACATCTTGTTGCAAATGTGTGCAATTGCATACATTGGTAGCCTCACACAGTCCACTGTAAGTGTACCTGAAGTCGCATCGACACACAATTTTTGGCACATTTTCAAATTTGTTAGAAATAAATGGCAAATAATTTTTGTTTAGGCAGTTGATTGCAAGGAGGAAGTTCAAAAAGCTGTTGCAAGTTTTGTGCTCGCTCATACAACTGACCAAGTTGGAGCAATCATTGGTGAGGTAATAAAAATATAAAACGTCGTATATAAATGTATAGTGTGTAATAGTGTGCCAATCTCATCTTTATATCTTTTAGAATCATACTGCTTTTATTTTTATATAAATAAATACAATTTAAATGTGTTTAATGCGCTCTATTTGTTGTAGTTCAATGAACTGATCGATGTTTTAGACTTCTTGAATTGGACAATATCCGCAAATGGAATGTTTAACATTGAATTACAACTATTGCCGTCGGTAAGCCTACAAGAGCAATTTTAAGCACTTGCAAATTTTAACAACCAAAATTGTGCTTGTACATTTTTGCTGGAAATTGGCATGCGGGCGTATACATAAAGTGTGCAGATACTTTTATTGGTCCCTAAAGCATCCTTAAAGAGTCAACAATGCAAACATGTGGTTTTTGGTTACACCTGGATACCACAGAGTTAGCTATATAATTTATCATACTGTCAAAAACAACAGCCAATTGTTTTATCGAGAAATAACTTAAGTGAATTGTAAGTATAAGGATTCTGGCCATCATGCTACTTCAGCGCGCTGAAAGCTTTGATTTCTTTCCAGTGTGCCATGGCCTAGTGGTGTAGAGTTTCCGTCTCCCCCCCACTAGCCAGTCTGAGAACATGTGTTCAAATCTCTATGTTGGTTGGCATCTCTGATATTGGTTTTCTAATTAAGGAATTTACTAGCTTCTGGTCTAGTGTATGATTTTATCCTTGTGATACACACAATAAGAGGCTAGGAAAGTTACCAGATAGTATTCGACAAAATATAATGGAGACTTTACTTATGCAAGTTCTTTACTTGCTTGTTACTTATTTTGAATATAATTATTTGAAGAAAAGGAGCCATATATCCAGAATAATTTATCCCGTGATTAGACACCATGTTACCCAAAATTCTGAAAAAAAAAATTACGAAAAATAATACGTTAATACGTTGGTGGGTTTTTAGTCGTATCAGGCAAATTTACGGAGTCTTGCAACATTTTTACAATAACATCAGCAAAACTTAAATGGTAATAAGAATTGTAGCAGTGTAATTGAACAAGTTCTATTTTTGGTTTGAAGTACAAATGGAAAGCATTAAATAAGATTCAGTGGTCAAATGCTAAGTTTTTATTATTGCTGATTATTAGATATTTGGGACGGTGCTGGGTAACCTGTGCGTTTTACTAGAGCTAAATGATTGATACTCAAGCTTGCGCCACACCGCGAGGAAATATGGTGAGTCTTTTTGGTTTAAGTGTTATAAACAAATAGTTGCATACTAGAATTTAATGCTATCCAGCTTTTTCATGTCAAAATACATATCTTCCAAAGCTCCGTTTTACAACAATTACCAAGTTCAACTGGACAACTGATTTAACTGATTCAATGCATCATCTATATTTGTCATTATAACATTCAGCAACTGCAAAACAAAACAATAACGAGTTGTTGCAACGCTGCATTTCACGTTATGGAAAATGTTACAATCATATCAAGTAAAAATATTGTTGCGGAATAACTATTGAAATTATTGTTAAATTTACAATCCTTTAAAAGAATGTGTATGTAGCAATTGTCGATGTGTGTTTATGGGAGTGTAACATCGAGCGAGTAGACAATTCCATGACGCTACACATTAACTTTACTACGCAAGCATTATCAAATTCAAATTTTATTCAAAATAACTTTTTCCCATTATATATTAAGTGACCCAAGGAAGCTTTATACCCTGAGGTAATATAGATATATTCGGTATAATATACCGAATTTATATGGCAACGATTTTGGTTAACACAATTTATCAAAATTGTTCATTGTTCTGATCCCCCCCACAAATTTTTTAACAATTTTATTAAGAGTGTATCTTTGATATTCACCCCTTCACAGTGACCTTTTAACCTAAACACAGTGACCAAATTTTTACCATATGCGATTTCAGCGTTCGTATTGTCTTATACATTTCTTTTACAAAATTTGGTCACGATCTCACAAATTTTAGTTTTTGATGTTAAGGGTCCCCCTTCTCATCTTAAACCCAAAATAATTGACCTTGATCTTTGACCCCCAAGGGGTTGACCCCATTTTTGAACTTAGCCTTCACATTTTCCCAAAGTTCATGTGTGCAATATTTTTTTTTTTGATTTTTGACATTTCCACTAAGGGTTCGTCAAGATGTGTGGGTACTGTGGGTACTGTGGGTTCCGGTCATGGTGGGACGGAAGGGCTTTCTGCTAGACGTTGAACGGGCTAGGGCCCTACCACTACTCCGCCTTTGGCAAGAGATAGGAACAA
>JAQFYP010000089.1:0-40173 GCA_034694865.1 Bilobella braunerae
CGGTATTGCGCTGGAATCGCTGTTTTGAGTTGGACTCAAGAGAAAGTGGAGAAAGTAAATAATAGGGGTAAAAGACCGCACTGTATCTCTACCGGTTACCTTGATCACGACACTTACAAAAATCTCTATTTTTTATATCTACGGTTGTAAACAAGAATTGTAAGCCATAATCTATCCAAAACTTAACTTTAGCTTTCTAATTTTAAAACTAAATATAAGTTAAGTTTGATTGCTTTGAACACTTTACATTAATTTAAAAATTTGACTACTATTTCATATTGTGTTTCATCGTATTCACAATAATTTTGGCGCTTTATACCAAATACGTCCATTCAGCACATTGCTAATTACCTCTGTATTATAAGTGCTTACTGCATGTGGAGTAGAATCTTTGAATAACTAGCATTGTTTAATCATCGAGGCATTGGAGCTTCAACTGAGAGTTTGGTTTCTTCTCAGAGGAACTCTTCTGTTAGATTTACGTTCCAAAGGGATATCAGGTCATCTTTTTATGCAAATTTTTCAGATAATACAGTTAATTAGAGCAATACGAGGTTATTCTACGTTCCTAATGATCCTTCCTATACTTTTGGGTATAGTCTTGATTTTTCTTCGGATTTGGGTCATGAGATTTATAAGCATTATACCATACTTTAAGTATTAACAAATTAATGTAAAACAAAGTGATTGTTCAAAAAGAACATAGGAGGCTGATTTGTTCACGAGAACTGCAGACTTTCTCTCAAATTGTTTGCCGCCGACAACTTTGTCAGGAAGTAATTATGTACTTACAATACATGTAATAATTGTGTAGGTATTCAATCGAAGATATATTTTTCAATTTAAAATATGCAATGAATAATACTCGTTTATTGTACATATAACTTATAGTGATGCATAGTGCAAGTTTTATAATTACAAGATTTTTCATTTCTTGCTGTAGACGACTCGACACAAAACGAATTTCGGAATTGTTTTACTCTCCCATGTACCAATGGCAACGGTGTTTGTAATTCCATTCACTAATGCCTAGAAAATATAATGCTATTGCTTACTTCATTTTCAACGGCAATAATTAAAATTCTAGTTTAAGCTAAATGCAGTAATATTTTTTTTACAATTACACGATCATTTGATATGTTTGTAAACAATTGTAGATTTTTGTTTAATGAAACCGACAGTTGTGAAGTATAAAATTGAAATTATGGAGCGCAATGGTGCCACCAGTTTTGTTTTCAATAAATTTATATATTTATTTATCCTCAGCATCCTGAGACCAGCAATTTTTTCAGCCTCAGGATTTTTTTTAATTTTAATTTTTTTTATACTAAAGCTGTTCTAATTGGAAAATTTTAAATTGAAAATTGTTGGCATAAGAATATAAAAAAAATTGTGGCAAGGGAGGAATTTCCTGACCTAAGGATTTCAAACTCATCCTCAGTAATTGTGGAAATGCGAAGCCTATATCTTGTGTTAAATGTATATAACTCATACGTCATTTATCAAAAATGATTCAAAGATGACATGGTTTGCCGTATTTATTAGGTTAACGACTAGTTATATATATATATATATATACATATATACGACAATATATACACCCTCTATCACTGCCTATAAAACTTATTTTGAAATTTAAAATATTCCCGTATATTGGAAAAATGGGACGTTGGTTTGACATTTCCTCAGGGTGGATGTTCAACATCTAAAAGAGTGGCAAGGATATCGTAGGGAAGGAGCTTATTAGAATAAATGTTGTCATCAAGTTCACAAAACAGATTATCTGTTGCAATCCGCTGTTTTACAGGGCTAATCCACAAATAGAGGACACTAACCTGAAATCAGGTACGGCCGTTGCTTTCGCATGATAAAAGCAGGTGACTATACAAATGAGGGCAGTCGGGGGATTTGAACCCTCTCTCCCATGTTGGCTAACCATTTCCGTATATTTAATACGCGCGTGCAAGCAGGAAAAACATTCGCGGTCAATCAGCATTCTGGTTAGTTTCAAAATCATAGTGGTGTTATTTTGGGACGGTTGAAATTGACTTCGTTTAGCCGATTTCAATTTCATTTGTTGTACTCAATTTCCTTTCATATTTCCAACATTGTTATGAAGTCGTTATGGGATTTGAAATACACTGTGCAGGTTTTACAAGGATATGCGGTATATGAGTCTCGTAAAAATTATGAAAATCTTAAAGATTATACATATTTATCTACTTTATTTATATTATATTAAAATTATAAGAACTACGGAAGTGATTTTTGACCAAACCTTGGCCCAAATTAACCTCATCACAGCAACTCACTTATATGCGAAATATAACGTAGGTATTTTCAGCAGTCTTAAAAGGAGAGGGCAAATTACGTTAAAATTCTGCTAAAATCTTTGGCAGTGTTGCATTTGACCTTTGACCCTAAAAAAACAGGAAATAAATTTTGACTGGAATTTTTATGCTAAACCACCCCAGATTTATAGCCAATTTATGTGTAAAATATAGTGCCTGTAGCTTCAGGGGTTTTCACATCGGCTACAGACGGACGGACAGACAAACTGGCAGACAAAAGATATTATAGTAGTTATATATATATATATTTCGTAAGTTTTTTTCTATAACATATCTATGCTATAAAATCGTTTGCATTTCCGTTTGTCTGACCTCGATGCCTAAAAGATCCGTTGGAACTACAGACGACATATTTTACACATTAATTGGGTATCAGCTGGGATGGTTTAGCTTCAGGAAGTTTTTGCCGGTTTTTCCTGGGTCAAAGGTCTAATGTAACAATCCGAAATTTTCAACGTATTTTGTCCTATCCTGTAAACACTGTTGGAGATACATGCGCCATATTTTGCTTTAAAAAGAGGTGAGTAGCTGCGGTAAATTTTGGCAAACCTTCGAACAAAATTTACTTTCGGTTTTTCCACGGTCAAAAGTCAAATATCAAAATTCTCAAAACTTAACGTGCTTTACCCAAAACCGCAAAGGCCGCTGGCGCTAAGGTTGAAACTTTATTAGATAAAATAGTTTTTTAATTGACGTGGTTTAGGGCCAACCTTCTAAGAAAATTTACTTCCGGTTTTTCTAAGGTCAAAGGTCATAAGTCAAAATTCCAATAATTTAAAATGTTTTAACGAAAACGGCTAAGGCCGCTGGGGCTAGGAGCGCTATATTTTACAATAAATAGGTGCGTAAGTAGGTTGCTTTTTGACCAAGCTTCGGACAAAATTTACTTCCGGTTTTACAGTGTAAAATGTCAAATATTAAAATGATCAAAATTTTACGCGTGTTATCATATCCTGCAAAGACTGCTTGAGTTGCAAGCAGCAAATTTTGCATGACAAGGTTGACATCTGGCGTGGTTTAGTGTCAAATTCCAAGCATTAGGTACTTAACTGAAATTGTTTCGTAAAATTCAATTTCAATCTTTTAATGGGTGTTATCACTTAGAGATACTGGGTCCATATGTTGCACATAAACGAGGTGGTTTAGGATCAAACTCCCGCAGAAACTACATCTTGTTTTCTCAAGGTCAAAAATTAAATCTGGCTAAGTTTAATTTTCTTACTTTCCGTGTATATAGTTCCAGCACTTACTATTAGAGCTACAAGTGCTCGATTTGGGGAAGGGAGAGTGGTTAATAGCTTAAGTGAATTAGGGTCAAACTCCCATCAGAAACTAAGTTACTTAAGTTACTAAGTTACTGTTGCGAACTTTTTCCTAACGGTCATTGTCATAATAGCTTGGGTAGCTCCAGATTCTGGGTTTTGTTCCTTGTGGAATCAATAAGTGTCAGTTAAGGAGGGTGTGTATATTGTCGTATGCTGTACATATTTAACCTTTAACCTAACTGACACACCATGCGATTGTGTAAGCGCATGTAACAGGGCAATCGATTGTTTCAATATTCAGAAATTTTTTTACTTGATAGAGCTTAATTTAAAGCCGAATTGTCAATATAGCATATTGCCAATATAGCATACGGTGGAGTTGGTGAGAATGAGAACCGTGCATAAAAGTGTGTGGTAAAGACCCACAATCCGCTCATCCAGAATTTCTGAGTATGAGGTAGAAACCCTGATGTCTGGAAAAGAAATATCTCCTACGGATTTTATGTTTATGCTTACAATGTTTCAATGTATTCTTCAATAAAAAATAGTTTTAGTATCAAAATAATAAAAAAAAATCCTAAACTGACAAAATACCTGAATTCAAGATCCAGGGAATAAACAAAAAGTATTATAATGAAAAAAAAATTAATAAGCTAGTGGCACCATTGCTGCTACATATACAATCAAAATAAAAAATGTAAAAATTTATGCAAAGGCTACCAAAATGTTTAATTCATTATTACAAAAATTATTTAGCACTTATAACTGTAACAACACTTACCATGGATTTGTCCGACAAAAAGTATAGGAAAATTTACAAATTAAACAGTTGCGCTTACCTTGCTTTTGAATAGCTCATCCAAAGTATGATTAACTATATCTTTTTCTGGGGAATTGATTAATTTTTCTTCAAATTTTCCGAAACCCGTATCAACCGCAGTACATGTATTCTTGTTCGCCCTATTTCCCTGTCCGTTAAGACATCTTTTCCACTGCCCAATTAAAGAATTGGCCTGACTTTGCTTCTAAAAAAGTGAAAATTTTTCAGATGAGCAGAAATGACAAAAGCAAACACAACCATAAGAAAAGGCCAGTAGTATATTTTCCAAAGTTGTGACAGATTACCATCTGTAATTTTAGTACACCGAAAGTATGGAGTAATTTGAATGATTTGAATACAACTGAAGGTTCCGTAATTTCCAAGCTAATAGCTAACAGTTAAGGTAAAGGAGCATTACTTGACATTCCCGCTTAGCGGCTGGTCAACATGTAAGGGAGTGGGTAGGGATATTGTTGGATGGGTTATGGCTGTGCGTTGAATTCTCACAAATCTACTGGGAAACCTTCTCGGATGATTTCAATGTCCTCTGATTGTGCAGCCTAATCACAAAGATACGAGCATACACAGGGTCAGAGGCAATTCTTTCTGAGAAAAACCAATAGCAATTACTTTTTTGCGACTGATTAGGGATTAAAAACCTACGTTCTCAAGCTGGCTAGCGCAGAGAAAGCTCCCAACTTCTAGGCCAAGCTCGACTGACTCTAGCTAACAGTTAATTTTTAATTATAAATACTTATTTAATCTAAACCTAATAAGGCCCCCGGTATATTTTTGATGTTATAAGTTGTTTGGTATTTAAGTATTAAATAGTGATTGACGTACGAGTTTTTCATTAGTATTGTATTCCCAATCAATATTGTGTGATTTCATCCTTGAAGTAAATTCCTGGAGAGCTTCTTTTGCTGTGTACTTGCTACCAGCTAACTTCTCGTTTGTTTTATTGTTGTTTCGTGCGTTGGTTTTGTTAGAAGGCGAAACTTCCGTTTGAGTGGAAGCTGAATTATTAAGCGGTCGTTTCTCAAAACTCAAATCAACCGCTTCGTATTGCTCTTCAGTAACAGTTGGAGCGTGACTCGTTTGAACTTTGGAATCTTTTTTCGTTAAGTTTAATTTTTTATTATTTATTTCCGGTGTAGCTGGCTCCTCTTTTGTAGGTGATTCAGTAGGCAAATCTGGACTATTAGCCTTTTCCTCTTTGACGCTAACTGTTTCCGTTTGATTTTGGATATCCGTTTTGGATTCCGTTGGTGGCTCCGTCGACGTTGCAACATCCGGAGGTTGAGATATCTCTTCACTATGTAATGTTTGTGCTGATGCCAAATCTGCATTTAAAGGTTGAGTACTGCTAGCTACTGTAGGTTGGCTTGGCGCAGTTGCTATTGGTAGCGATTTGAAGGGCAGTATTTTATACTGTTTTGGTGGAGTTGGTGTATTTACTGTGTTAAAAAAAATTGTTATAAAATACTCAACTATGTGGAGCGTTAAATCATTTATCACTAACTTCGCCCTTAACCTTCTACTTTCAAACTTTCAAAGTTTATGGTGTTATGTTTGTATTACTGTTGTATGACGTGTGCGTTACAACTTTATTTAAAATGACTTTGAAAATTGTTAACCTCTGTCAAGAAAAGTCTGTTACTGCAACTGATGACTACTTACTAATGGATAAAAACACAGTACTCAATATAGGTATCACAACAAAATCACAATGGTCCAACACTAGTTGTCGCAAATGCATTTTCATGTGTTAAAGCAACTCAATGAAATTGTCCTTACCTTCGACATCGGTTGCGTTATCCTTGTTTGTCTCCTTCGTCGTTTCAGTTCCGGTCACTCCGTTTGTTGTGTGCGGCTTTTTTTCCTTTGTAGCATCCTTCTTAGCCTTTGCCGGATTTTTTGGAAGACCAATTTTGTAGTCGTCTCCTAAAAAAATCAATAGCGTGCAAAATTTAGGCAGTACATATTGAGTCTACTGATTTAAATCAATAATTTTGAGTTCCATAAGGCACAAAGGCAAGAGTTGGACAAATACTGGTGAAGGATAATTCGTACCCACAAAAACAAGACATATATTCAAGACAACATGAGATTTAGAAGATTTGATTTTGTCCTTTGTAACAACTAAGCCGACTTCGGTTTGAACATCATAAAGCTGGAAATTGAAAAATTCAAATAAGTTAGCGTTGCCTTAGTTTTGTTGCGAACAATTTGTAATGATTAATTGTACAAACGCACCCGCTCCTTTATTTCTTCCTCCCCGATTTTGTAAAACCACTTTAATGCTGATGCATCATAGGATTGGACCTCGATGAGAGGAATTGGAGGTAATTCAAATAAAGCAAGTCCACAGTTCCCAATATTAGCGGGTCGGATCGACTCGTCGAGAGTTGAATTTTGAGCAACTGACGCAGCCTGCAAAAAAATTTACCCGACATAAATTTAAAATTTAAAACATAAAAATTTAAAACATTTAAAAACAAAAGAACCTAAGCCAAAATTTGAAATTTACCATGGCTCCCATTCTAACAACGGGAAAATGTTGTCTGAAAACGGCTTCGAATGAAGCACGGAAGCTTCCATGAGCTAATGAAAAAAAAACAACAACATTATTTTCAAAATTAGTAAACATTACTTCAAATGTAATTGTATGATGTACTGATTAGATATATCAATCAATCGTTTATTTGACATTAGGCATAAGCCCCACTCAACTGACTAGATATACAAACTCTGGATAGGTGAATTATAACTTTGTTTTGTATATCCACCTGTCCTTAGGACAGGCTTGTTTCTCAAGTCTTAAAATTATTATTAAAGCAAAAGATTTATTCTATTTATTGGTTTTGGAAGTACGGAAATTGAATAGCAAATGTAAATTTATAAGATTGTAAGCTAAGATGTAAGGTTAAGAATGAGTTGAATCGAAAATATTTATTCTACTACTTAATGGCGTTAATAATTGAAATACTGACCAAATTTGAATGCAAGGACAATTTGGATTGCTGGCATCGTGACTTCAATATTTTCAACCTTCTTGGCTGAGTTCACAACAGTTTTTTTGGCAAATCCATCCATAACTGCAACTTCGGCTCCAATTGGCACAAACTAAAATTCAAATTGCAAAGTCATGACTACAGAGACTTTTTTTCGTCGTATTTCTTTGTGCTTTTTTTTGAAAGTATACAAATTCAGAATCTAAAAAACCATGAGCCAAACTATCTCTTCTTCAAGACCCTGGAGCATTGAGGGACGTAAAAATAATTTGAAATTTACTCAATGCCAACTTCTAAAACTTTGTAGTGATAATCAAAGCCAAGTAAATTCTTCCGGGAGTCCCATGCTTTAGGTCTGGCTTGTTTGGTTAGTCTATGTTGCTTCCTAGTGTTAGAAAGTTGTTTCTAAACAACTTTCAAACTACTTTCGAAACAACACCTTGTTTTTAAACTCGCACAATAAAATAGCTATCAACGGGAGAAGCGCAAACAAGTAAGGGCTGGTGTGCTGTTGAGCCACTCGGTTGCACACGCATACACTATCTTTGCATCCTTTTGGCTAACTAAAAAGTACAGCTATACAATAGCACATTAATGAGTAGATTGATAAGTTTTCGTTTCAAGTCATTAACGCAACGTTATGTAATAATATTATGTTACTTCTGACGTGGAGTAATTGGGTTTTATATTATCAAGTATTAATATATACAAATTGACACAACATAAAAAAATTCTACAACAACTTACCCCAATTTTTTCAGAAATATATTTTGCTATACGTCCCAAAATCTCCTTAGGGTATTCTTTCAAACTAACAAAAACGATTGGGAAAATGATTACAACTGAATCCAAATCTTCTATGATCAGTTCTTGATCTCCTCTGTATCCACCCATTTTGAGAAATTCTCGTGCCTTCAAGTTGGCGAACTTTTCAACCTAAAATATCATTACAAAAACCGCATCATGAAAATTCTCATTAAAAGTAAATACACGGTATTTCACCTGATTAAATCTTTTGTCGATGTTTAGCATTTGGTAAAAGTCGTTATTGTCCATCCTCACTTGATTTAAAAAATCGGTTCTTGCTCTTGGAAGCGTCCCTGCAATTAAATTTGATTATTTTTTAATTAAGTCAAATGTATGTATCATTTCGCGCTAATATTTCTTACCTGTCAAAAACACCACAACTATATACACTGGCATTCGTCTACTCTCAACTTCACCAGTATAATACGCAAACCCCATCTCGAGAACGCCGGATGCCTATACAATTCAAATTGCCTGCATCATTTACCACATAATGTAATAATGGAATTCTTACACTTGACCCCAGTCCAACATAATTTATGTACAGATTATTTTTTGCTAATTCTTCAAACTCTTTGCTGTCAATTCTACCGTCGCTTTGTGTTGGAACAAAGAATTGAGGATATCGAAATACAATTTCATCAGAGGTATACTCAAATTCTACGAATAGTGTGACCTTTCGAAAAGCTTTGAGTTGTGCCGCCTTCTGATCAGCTCGCGCTTGAGCGATGACGTTCTGTCAAAATAGAGCATGATTTGATTAACTTATGGATGTTGTTGTTTGTGCTTCATGAAATGCTACCAACGTACAGATGCATGCTCTGCATATGATGGTGGCGGTGTAAAGATTTCTTTCATCCGTTTTAATCCATAGTCAGTGAACCATTTAGGCGCTGTTTTGCGTGCTAAATTTTTGGTTTTGTTACATAATAAAAAGAAACCGGTAGTTTATTAGTTTGGTTCGTTTAAATTTATTAAGTAGCATTGAGTTAACCTACATGTAAGGACGGAGATTACTGCATAGCCACAGTGCGAAATAGGTCTTTCGTCAATATCTACATAAGTATTTATGGCAGCAAAAGAAAGTGCAGCAGGATTTGAATCCTTAATCTAAAATTTGTTCAAAAATTGGTTTCGTGATTAGAGCCATATGCCGACTAGGCACAATCGTGGGGAATCAGTCTTACTGCTTTAGATATATCATCCGGAATTTCGAGGTTTCTAATTTTCCTCGCCGTGACTTGTCTATTAAATTCCGGCAAAATATGAAATTCAATTCCGTTTTCTGATGTTAATGGCATATTGTTCAAGACAAGCTCTAGAGCGCGTTCGGCGGCTTCTTGCGTCTGTTTATTATAAAGTGATTAGTTGTTATTCTACTTGTTTATATTCTAATATTCAAGCTCTCAATTTTGGTACGTTTGTCTCTTGTATTAAGTAATACTTTAAATCCATACCAAAATTTTTATTTAATAAAATCTAAACAAACCTTAATTTTAGTTTCACATTTTTATATAAATTGGCCAAATTATTGTATATAATTGTAAGAGATACTGGTTTTATTTCACAATACGTAAAATCACGAATTATTTTTCGAAAATCTAGTTAATGGTGTTGATTTAAATCAAAATTTGAAATGGGAAATTAGCCAAGCAGTCTTACTTCTTTGTGAAAGCCAGGAATGGATAACCCACAAACATCTATTATCCTGATAATTCCAGCTTTCTTCATTTCTTCTTTTGCTACTGTAAGGCAACGAAGAATAATTGTTAAACAAATTTTTTTGGTTTAGCAAAAAGAAAAATTAAAATATTTCATCAATTCACCATACCGTCATTTTCTTTTGATTCAACCTTCGAGTACGGTTTTCCGCCGTACGTTACATTGTTGTATGTAACTTGTGGCTGTCCTTTTGTTGGGTCTTCAACTGAATAATTATTAAATTATATTAAAATAAAAAAACTGTCATTTATTAAAGTACAATCAATAAACAATAGTTTTTTTTATGTACATATTAGCTTTGACAAATATAATTAGAACAATTGGCAACCATTTTGAAAATAAAAAACTACCTGTGCAAATTCGAACAACCTTGACATTGAACATTCCAGGGAACTCACTTCTAGTGCTCTCTACTCTTACCCCACAATTAGTTGGTCCCGTTGGCAGCTAAATATTGATTTTAAATGAAGAAATTAAATTAAATTTCGATTAAAGGTCGTAAAGTTAAAACTATACTAGTGCTTCAAACAAAAGTTTCTATGCGGCGAAACGCACTGTAGAACAGTAATCACGATATCAAACTTGTTTACTAAATTTAGAGTGGTGTATACGTAATATATATTCTCCACAGTAATTGTCTTAATAATTTCTGTGTGTTCGTCCGTACTAGCCATCGCACTTCAACATTACAAAGTGCGTTTGCATTCCAAATTTACAATTGCATTAAAAAAACAAAAACCACCTCCCACAACTTGAAAAATTAAATTAAGTCAAATCGAATTTATAATTGTTATTTAACAAAGGTTAACGCAAAAAATTATAACTATTTCTTTGTTAACTAAATAAAGGAAACAAAACGGAAGTTGTCTTTTGATTGGTTGTATGATGAAAATTTGGAAACGGTATTTTGTTTAAAAAATTTTTAGAACGGAAACAGGCTCTGTTTCGTTCATATAAACATCATGTACCCAGAACCGAACAAATTATTGAAACCATGTTACGCTTTGTTTCAAAACGCACTACGAGGACGTTACTATCAATATTGTGTTTAGAGTTTTTATTTTACTGTATTAACATATACAAATTTATGCATTTCAACTTACATCAAATAATTTAAAATAACAGAAAAAGTCTTACGTTTTTTAGAAACTCATGTTTTCCTCCTTTGTTCTCAAACCACGTCAATGCTCCAATTTCCACATCTTTTTCAAAAGTAGTCAAATCAAAATTCTCGAACTTATAATTTGAAAAATCTTTGTCCGATTTCTGGACTGCAAACATAGCCTAATAAAACAAAAAAAAATGTCAAATATTTTACTACATTTGCGTGCACTGTTTTACTTACCTCAGCACCAAGTTTTGCCGGCGGGAAAATGCCTTTAAGAGCACTTTCTATGGCATCCTTAAATTTGCTTTCTATATTGATAAGAAAAAATAATTTATAAATAAAGATGGTAAATAAGAGTGTGCTGCAAGTATGTCTAATAATCATGCAATAATAATAATAATACAAAATTGATGCATCAAAACGTTACCAATTTTAAAACCCAGAACAATCAACGCATGCTTCTTTTCCGTTTTTACAATTTCTTCTTTATCTTCGACAGTGATTGTTACCAACACTTTAAATGCTCCAATTCCGAAACCAATTGGCTTGTACGCCTAAGTATCAGTTCTTTAAATGCATGACCATGCATCGTTCTAAATGATGTTTTTTTTTAAATCTTACCTCAATTATTTCCTGAACTTCTTTCCATGGCATCATAGCCTTTGCATCAAGCTGTAGAGGAAGCTGTAGTAATACAATGTCCATCACCTTACTTTGTTTGGGTTCATCAATGGTGTATTTGTCAGTCTGAATCAGTTTCCGAACATGGTAGTTGCACATTTCTTCTGCCTAAAAATATAATTATTTGAAAAGCTAATAATGTTGTAGCAGAAAAGAAATACAAGTTTTATACTGCTCTATACCCATTTGTCCGGATGTGATTTCAACAGAGTGCGAAACACTGGGCACGTGGTGGAGCTCAGCCCAGCGACAACATCTTTTCGCAAACCCTCTGGCGTACCTAGTAATGAATAATCAACTGTCATAAACATTGCATAGTATAAGAGTACTCGTGATGAAACTTTAACACAATATTAATCAACTGCTTTAAAGTGGTGCCATCAAAGTAGCGAAAGTGAGAAGTTTTGTAATAACATTTTGTTTCATGAATAGATTTTTAGTCAAGCCAAGTATATGTTGTTACCCTTGATAATTAAGCAAATCTCAAATTGTCATAATTTTTTGCTTTGACATTGACATTTTGCCAGCGAAGGGTGACTGGGGGCGAACAAAAATAAAATTGAGTTTGGCGAAATATTAAGGAACTAATCTCTTAAAGCAGGTAAGAGATAAGCTGCGGAGTTGCCTTTCCGTTTCCGGTTACCGGACGGAAAGACAGTGTGAAAACATGAAATAGCATTAGAAAAAGAACTATGAAGAGTAATGTTATATGAGTAACCTGTAACAGCTGCAAGCATAAGATGACATTTTAGCCAATCGGATTCATTTTTGTCGAAGACTAATCCAAAAGCTGCACCGTGTACTCCAAAAAACTAAGTGAAAATTACTTTTACAATTACAAATTCTAAGTTTAAGCTCATTACAAATAGCACTACAAACTTTTTTTTAAATGATTAATTTTTTTTAAAATGAGCTCACGTCGCTTCGAATAGTGTCTACATGCTCAGCAATGACTTCGGCAATTGCTGACTCAACTTCTTTTGCGCGATCTTTAAGGGGCGATTTTATGAGTTTGAAAGGGGGGAAACGGAAAACAACTTCAGAGTCCCCAAATTCAACCTCCATTTGCGTGTTATATTTATTCAATAGCTCGTCCTCTGCCGTTCTTTGAAATACTAGATATCTCGCGGAGGTGTCCTAAAATATAAAATAAATAATATTTGTGAGATATTTGGTAAAGCAGATAGACTTCAAAATATGCTTACCGATTTTGTAGTAGAGTCGTACGTGACTGTATTTATTGGAAAGTGCGTAGAAACGGACAGCTCGGCTCTCAGTACACCTATTGCGTTGTTATTATACAAAACGTCCCTATCCGGTACTACAAATCACAACACCAGGTTTAGAGAAAATTTCCAAATGCAAGTAAAAAAAAATAATTCAAAGTAAAAATTCTTCCTAGTGCAAACCTTTAAGGACGGTAATTACGGCGTAAGAAATTTTTACAGCAAATAATCCTGGCTCTGCATCCGATTGCATTGCAGATTCAAAAATTGCAAATCCAAATGCTAGGGCACGCATCTTTTGTATCTAGATTCATAGTTTTCATTCATAATTAGTGATTCATAATTAGTCAATGATTTCAACTATGATTTTGTGTACTCATAATTAAAAGTAAAAAATTAGTTAAAAATGAAATTGTTGTCCAAAGTTGTCTAGATTCATTGCTGAATTAACTAGAAGACAAACATGACTCAGATTAGGAAAACTGTGCATCCAGTTTACAAGTTGCAAATTCCACTAGTTACCATTACCTGACGATTAAATGTTTATCCTACCTTTTCAATAATAGCGGAAGGAATTTCAAGCTCTCGAAGTCGTGTCACAGTAACATGTCCAACAATTGGTGGTAAAGCAAAAATTTCATGCTCCTTGTCTTTTGGTAAATTGAAGGGATTCTGTGCCAGTTCAAGAGCTTTTGTGTCTGCCAACTGTTGTATCTGTGCAAATATTATTTGTGCGTTGGAGTAGTTTTAGCAACAAAACACACAAAAACAACTTCGAGGAGTAGTTTTAGTAACAAAACACACAAAAACAACTACAACTGTAAATTGTAAAATGAGCTAACCTCTGCATCTGTGATTCTTAAGTTGAGTCCGGATGCTGCATTGACCATGGCAATTCCGGCTAGTCGCAAATCATCATTTGTTTCTAATGTAATATAATAATAACCTTTTTAGTTATAATTTGAGCCATAATTATAATTTAGCTATAAATTCAACTGAGCGAGAGTTTAGTTCTTGGTCACATATCTTACTGTGTCTAAAAACAAACACGGCTAGGAAAATATCTTCTGCGTTGTTTTTACTTTTAAGCACTTTAATCGCCGCAATTCCAATACGACAAATCCCAATTTCCTGAAAATACATAAATACGTAAAACTAAAATTAAATACACATAAAACAGTTAATATCGATTTCCCCTTGATCTGGTGCAGATATATTGAAAATTTCAACAACAGTTTCAAATTAATATGGTTACAGCTTATGTAAATTAATTATTGTAAAGTGAAAATAATTCATGCAATTAATTTAACATCGAAACGTCTTCCATATTCAGCTACATAGCATTTTTGATAATTTTTGTTGCATGAGTTTCTATTCAGGGATCAGATAAGATCAATTTTTAATATAATTCTAATTGTGCGTAATTACATCAATCCGCTTCTTGGCAGTATTGACAAAAGATATACGTAGATTGGATTCAAAATCATTGTCCTCCGTTCGATGTAATACAATCATTCTATTGTCCTCTTTGCGAATGATCATTCCGTTATCTTCTAGTTTCACTTTGTTGCCATTGAACAGTCCAAACAGTATGAGGTTTGCCTCTTCTTCTGCCTAAAAGTTGTAAAATATTAAGTCAAAGTTCTAGATTTGCATAGTAGAAAACTTAAAGAAGTAATCTACTAGGTTACCATAGGATCTGGTGCCTCCGCCACGATACTCTTAATAGAACCACTAATTACACTTAATGATTTCACGACGGATTCTCTCAACCCCGCCTTCGTGCCTGTCAATAATGCCAAACCAAGTATAAATAAAATACTGAATAATAATAATACGTAAAAATACTGAAACATAAATAATAAAATGCACTGTATTTACCTCTAATGAGCACTAATACAGGATAAAGCATTGATTCATTAGATGGATTTTCGGCCTGACCAATATGAAATCCGTAACCTTTTATTCCGACATACTAAATAAAATAGATAATTAAGTTGTAATTAATGGCTAATACTCAGCGCAAATTTAATGTCATATTAAGGCTTATGTTAAATTGTAGTCATACATGTGGAGTAATTTCGTCGAATCCTTGGTCCAGTATTTGATTCACAGTTGGTTGGGTGGTGTCGGATGGAAAGGAAATAATTATTTCAAAGGCACTCACTTTTACGTCAACTTTGGAAATGCTTGCTTCCACCATTCTTAATTTTTCTCCCCATTGCTCTGCTCGAGCTTGTGCCAGTTTAGTCTTAAATGCGGAACACCAAATGCATGAAGATTTATTTTTATTTAGGTTTAAGCATTTTCATTAAATATAGCAATATATTGGCAACTTAGCAATAAAGACTCAAATCTATAATTGCGATGACAATAAAGCGTCTTAGTTCACCTAGCGTTTATGATTGATAATGAATTCATTAATTTTTAAAAAGAAACTAATAGGGAAGGAAAAAAATGTTGTGTAGTAACGCTTCTATGTTAATAAATACTTATAGTCAAGACTAGCCAAACTAACCCATCTTAAGGACAGACGACTCAGTAAAGAAGAAAGTAAAAGCAAAATTGTCCTGTTACAGGACAGGCTAGCTTGGCTTTTATACATAATTTGATATTTACCGAAGCGGGCTCAAATGGTGTCGCATTTGTGCGATTAAATCTTGAATTCAACCATTCCAAAGTGGCCTTTTTATAGTTCTCCAAAGCAGGCGGAGCTGAAGTATTAAAATGTTGAAAACTGGCATACAAGGAGTATGTAAAATATTTGTAAAATTTTTAGAACATAAAAATTGACTCTACCAAGTAAGACAGTCAGGACGACATGTCCACGACTGAATGCAATTTCATTCCCATTCGATTCCTTGAATGAGTTCATGGCGGCAAATCCCAGCGAAATGACATTTGGCGTTTGTCTAAGCTAAAAGTTAAATTTAAAAGTAAATTTAGATAATAACTCTTTAATATATTCTAATAGATTCTGAAAAAAATACAATAAAAGTTAGTAAATTGTTAAGATAACCTAAGTTAATTCAATCTATTATTTCTATTACACAGCACAAAACTGCACACATTTCTCCATTTGTAAACTTAAAATTCCAAATTTTTAATAGTGTAAAAATTTTCATCACGAATGTAGGTGATGCTGCGCTAAGTTTATGTCTAAAACATGAATACATTATATTGTGGTCTTACATTGTCAGCAATGTCTTCCGGAACTTTGAGTTGTCTTACATTCCACAAAGTCATTTCGACATCAATTGACGGAAATTCAATTACCCGAATTCGCAATTTTTCATACATAAAAATTTTCGTTGAGTCGTGGGATTTACCCTCGTCGGCGAGCCTTGATGCTTCTTCGTCCGCAACTTGATGCAACTAATTTTAATTAAGTTAATTAATAAATTTAGTTAGGTAACGTTGAGAATGTTAATGTATATTAAACAAGGTATTGCTTAATGCAGTTACCTGCTTTAATTCAGGGATAACAAGCCCAGCATTTACTGGAACCGTGAGCCCGAGCTGATTAATAATAGTTCTTAAACCAGCATTTCGTACCTCGTGTGATGTAGCTGCAATAATAGAACAAACATTCTCTTTTTTAGTTCTCTAATTAGTTCTCATTTTTGAAAATATAACTATTAATTTTTTAATTTAATTAATGACATTTATAAGCTTTAAAATGTATTCTAAGCTTAATCAATGCGCCTTACCTCTGATGGCACAAATCACGGCATGTCCAAATAGTGGTGCAATACCTCCTGGGACAACCATTGATTGCATATTCGAATCCATAACAGCAAACGCCAATGCAGTAATTTGCATGTTTTTAATCTGGAGAAAAAGAATTACGTACACTTACTATATTGATTTAAATTATTATTAAATTATTTATAATGTGTTCATTATGCTTATATTATTTGACGATAACTATTTGTACAAAAGTAACTAACAGCTTTCTCTATTTTAGAAGGTATCCCATAGTGATTCAATTTCTCTATTGTACAAGCACCGTAAATAGTTGGAAACGAATACAAGTAAAATCCTTTTCTGTTTAATGAAAAGAATGGATGAGAAATTCCCCCTTGCTTAACAGTATCCTGCGGTTTTCCATCGTGTGCCAAACTTGACGCCGCGTATTCTGCACATTTGGTAGCCTAATTTAAAAATGTTGTTTTGTATACTGATACCAAGCCATAAACTTAAATGCAAATAAATCAAGTCAATGAGTTTATGTAATATAAATGTTTCAATTGTTAAAATTTAATCTAAGAAATTTAAACTTAAAAAATTTAACTGTAAATAAATTACTTCGGTAATGTCCCCTTTGTCAGCTTTTGCGTTAACTCGGCCAAATATATTCATAATATTCAGGTTTCCAACCAATCTTAAATCTTGTCTTGTGCCTGTTGTGTACAATTCAGCATCAAATAAATACTGAGAAATGTTAAATGACTGTTTGATTGATTTAAGACTCGGAAAGTATAGCCTTATCGTGATATCATTATTACCACTGCAAGTTCAAAACTATAAAAAGTAAACTTAGAAACTGATTCTAAAAAAAAGTTGAGAGTAATAAATTATGAACTAATAACTAGTCCTAATAACTAATAAGTTTATAGCCTAAATTATTAAATAGTTAATGGCCTTATATGGCCCAAGCCTTATAGCCATTGAGTTACGTAAGGTTAAGCCCTACAGAGTATTAAGTTAGACATTTAAAGGGTCAATAAACCTAGCCTTAATGCAAAGAGCCATTTAAGTACTCATTTTGTATCACTTTCTTTCATTGATTTAGCCTGCACAATGGAAATCGCTTTCCAAACCTTACAAGGGCAAATGCCCTAAATGCCAAACCCTACTGGGAGTTGTTTGGTTTCAATAGGTTCTATATGGTCAATGAGTTGAAAATGATTATGAAAATTCTTAGTTTTGTGATGATCCAAACTGGTAAAACAGAATTCTTGATACTCTAAGTGTGAAGACGAATCATGAAAATTGGAATTGAATTCCATTTGCTTACGTTGTTTTTATTCTGAAACTAATCAGCCGCAAATAAGAAAAAAACTTCATGTATTCACGTGTTTTAATATATGCGAAGAGAGTTATTGAGTTATCTAACTGCGTGTGACTATAATATTTTGCATTACTCACCGATTTTTAGAAAAAGCACGGCGTACACCGTTTCAATATCTGGTGTGCATCTGTTTCCAACGGTCTTGATTCTACTTGGAATAGCTGCAATGCCCATGCCCAGCGGTTTGAGGTTCTAATGTATAATAAAGCTTTAAGTGAAGTTTAATTAAATCTCAATCTAAACTTGGATTTATCACATCATTATTCAAAAAGTCATTAATAGTTGCTAATGTAGTTTTTCCACCTTTTTTCTACATTGAAAATAGTCGTAATCTATGCCCGATGACTCGTATTAATGCAAAGACGACTACCATAAATCATTTATATATAAAACTTCAATCAAGCAAACATATTACTTTGAATACACGGCTAATTGTTAAAATATTTTCATGAGAGGCTTTCATTTTCCACGATCTACTAATTACTGATCTTTATGTTCATTTTTGGCTTAAACCTTGCTTCACCTTAATTGTTTCAATTACTTCCTTCTTGCAATCTGCCCAATATTGGTTCATTTGCTTAATAGTGGTTGATGGCAGGATTAAAATTACCCTTTCGTCACTTGTCTCGTCTTTTACCAAATCCGTTCCTGTGGTAATATTAGCTGTTGCCAACTCTCGTGCTTTTTGGTTGGCAAGATGTTCCTCCTAACAACATTCAAAGTTAAGTATCTGTTGTTGCACACTGTAATTTATGCAAATTTGAACATACAAACGGGTCGGCAGCTTCAATATCAAAAAAGTAGTTCACACCGTTACCAGTAAAATAATTGGTTACTTTTTTTCTCAAGTCCAAGGTTGTTCCTGCATCAGAATTCAAGTAAAATTATTTCACAACCTTTCTAAGTTTTCACCAAATTTAGTTTGTAGATTTACCCCAAACCAAAGATATCACCATCACGTCTACTGTGCCAATTGTGGACACATTGAATCCAACCTCCTGGATACCAACAAGCTAAAATTGAAGGAAAGTGAATCAGAAATTGACCCTTATATTCTAATTTTTAAAAACAGAAACGGTACGCAACGGAGTGTAGTAGGCTTGAAGTGCGAAAGGGTTCACATCCAAGAAATTTAGCATTTAACAATTACACAATCAAATTTTGGGCTTTAGCACTCAAATTATATTTCGAGTAGTGTTTATTAGTGGTCACGTTATTTTCTTTTACTTCGACAAGCTGCTATATATTTAATTTACGAAACTCAATTGTGCACACAATTATTAAATTTGACTAATAATTTAATAATTAAATCGGTAATGCACTTTGTTGGATGCGCAAGAAATATTTTAATAAAAATTTCAACGGACTTACATATTGTATAATTGTATCTTTTGTACTGGGATCTCGAATATTTTGCAAAAAGAACTCCTTTGTTTGGAAATCGCCAGGTGAGCATTTCAAATATATTGTCACCTCGTAGGGCTTTTTCATAACCTTTATTTTTTCAAAATCTAATTTTATGTCATCTGTCAGTTTTTCTGCTTCTGCTTGAGCAATTTCCATCTGTAGTAAAAAAAATATTTATTGTCAAAATACTCTCAGGTTCTTGGTTTAGTAATTTTTTCAAAGCTAATTACTTTAAAAGTTTCAAAACCACTTGGAAGTAGGCATGGATATTCCTCTTTGAACGCCTGGATCCCTGCTTGCTTTAGTTCAGTCGATGCTTGTTTTGCTAGATTAAAATTATAATTAGTACTTATTACTAACATGTATAATTGTACTGCATTGTTTGACTAATATAATTTTTAGTACCTCTGTAAACCATCAGAACAGGATGACCAACGAATGGCTCGTAGTCGTCATTATTGATTGGAATATGTGCAGAATTTATCAGACCAAATCCTATTGCCACAATGCGCGACTTTGCCTTTATCTACAAAATAATTAAAACCAAGATCATTGTGTACCATATATAAAAATGCTTTCAATATTGACATACAGAATTCAAAACTTTTTCGGGAAGCGTGATTTTTTTAAGTTTTTCTGGAGTTATTCCACCTTCAATGCTAGGTAGGATATAAGTAATCCATTGGTCGTTTTCCGTTATTGTCGCTATCTCACTCCTGGTTCGTGAATTGGCCAAGCCACATGAAGTTCTGTCAGCAGCCTTTTGTACCTAATTTAATTTTTCGAAAATTGTTTATCCGGTGTTAGTTCAAACTATGTACAAAAAAATTTATTTTACCTTTTCGAATTTTTCAACCATTCTTGCATAATCGAGGTCAAGAGAATACTCAAATATGAGTCTTTTGACAACAGCTTCTCTCATGTCTTTCCTGGACCCTGAAATAGTTTCAACGATATGCTTATTCTCTTATTCTGTACCAAACACTATAAGTACTCCAAACTACGTATTTTGACTGTAGGTCTGTTACATTAAATTCCATTTAATGGAATTCCATTCCATTTTAATTACCTTTTCTGAAAGCTATCATGACTCGAAATCCAGAAACCTTTGATGCTGGCCCACCAGTGCTTTCAAATTTCCACATTTCCATGACGACAATCCCAATTCGATATGTATTAGAAGCCTAAAAAATCATAATTTGAAATTTTAATGATTTTTGAACATGTTTTTGCTATGGCGAATTGCAGAGAAGCGTTTAAACGTTATAATTGTACTGAAGGTGTTTGTTACAAATCAATAATTAATGTAAATGCTATGTTATGTAATCGTTATGTAAGTTGCCACGTACCTCCAATTTGTCCGAAATAAACTCAGCCAACCCGGACAGTGAGGTAATGTTTGCAATGACCATTATATGCGGTAATGTGATGTAGTCGCACTCATCATCCGTTGTAAATTCGAACGTTTTAAACGCTCCGTTCATTAGTATCAAGTTTTGCAAACGAACCGTGGCTAATCCTTCGGCCTTTTTTTTTATGATAAACATAATCAATTATAGGAATTGCACAAATAAAGCTAAATATAAGTAGGGTTTATTACAACCATAGAATACGTTATTTTGTAAATTAAAATATTACATAGTAACAATCAAGTCAAATATTTTTACCCTTATATCAATAAATTCTTCTTGAAACAAGTTTCTCGATTTTGATATATCTGGTTGTGCGAGTTCATTTAAAGCTTCTGATTTGTGCAGCGGATTTGTACCTGTAAGTTTATTGAACTAATTTTGTAATTGGAGAGACTCATACATTGGCATTCTAAATTATAGAACCATTTTAACTAAAAATTTGTCTTGGCTTACCGGTTGCAAATGACATTACAAATTGAAATTCTTTCTCGACTGGTACAATTGTAAATCCAATTCCTCTTACCCCGAAAAACTAATAAATAATTCAAATAAATAAAAGCTCGTCGACGCTGAATTAGACCTTAGACCTTAAAACACGGTATAAACATTGTAGAATTTAGAAGGCGCTTGTTGTAGTGTTCAACAAACATTAAAGTATGATAGTGCCATGAACGGTCACAAAAAATTTACCCGCTGAATTTATAATCTCTTCATCTCACTACATGGAAATGACCCTTACCCTAGTCATAATATGAACAAGAAAATTTTGCTTTTTTCAAATGAGCGGCGTACTTGCTATGCACTTTGTTTCATTATCTATTTGGGTAAGTGAAAACTTACATTTGCCTTAATTTCCTTAATATAATTGACAATTGTTTCAGTTAGTTTAACTACTTTTGGTATTTCGACTGATTTCTCTGAAATCGTTGGCGCCAACGTTTTAAATTGAGGAAAAGCAATTGTTGTCTCATCTGGGTCACGAAAAACTTGAAACTCTTTCAGTTCTTGTAGCTTGCTTTTGTCGACCTTCTGAGCCCACTTTACAGCTTGACCCTCGGCTTTGTTGTTCTGAGTGTGAAATTACAATATTAAAAATATGTTTACACTTACAAGCAAAAATGATTTGTAGCATATTTAACTAGTTTATTAAATTTTATTCAAACAAAATTTTTATACCATTGCACGGTTGAAGTGAGATTTGTCATGTATACGTAGCTCGTATAGAAGGCAACTCATCGCAGCTTCCTTCACAAAGGCTTCGTCTGGCACTAAAAGTTGTGCAAACCATCAATGTTAGCTGTTGGTTCTAGAAATTCTGCCTCGAAAAATGTTGTTTAGAGTGTATTTTTAACGTTTGACTTACCAGTCAAGACGGATATCACAGCATGAGAATAGACCATCGTACCATTTTTCTTGTGATTTACAACAGATTCCAATATAGCAAACCCAACGGCAAGAACGTTCAACTTTATTAACTGTCAAAACGCAAATTAAATATTTTCAAATTTTATATTTTAAATATTTGGACATTTTATATTTTAAATATTAAATATATTATATGCCATAGACTTGTGAAGAACCTAATCCTAATTTATTTTAATGCTACCATTACCTTATTAAATTCGTCATGTGACATTTTAAAACTTTCTATTAATTCTTTTGTTGCTCTTCCTTCAATTCTTTCAAGAATAAATACATATTCTCCCTTTTCAGTTTTTTCACTTGAGCTACCATGTGGAGCTCTGCTTTTAGCTAAAATTTCCGCCTTAGTCTGCGCCAAATGTTGTATCTACAGTTAAGTACATGTAAGACTTATTAAATTTAGTTATTCCCTTAAAATTTAAAAATTTTACATCTAGCCACTCCTTGCTTGCGCGCATATCTCGCATTGTCAGATATGTCAAATCGCAAAACCGTATAATTCTTTCTATGGCAATGCGCCTAAACTCAGGATCAGTTCCTATAAAACGTAATGATGTGTAAATAAAATTTTTGAAAAATTGTTTTGTACATAACTGTACAAGTTTACTGGTACTTTTCAATTGATCAAGTCAAATGTATTTTACCCGTTCTAAAAATCAATAGCACATGAATTTGTGATTCTGATTTACTAGTACTTTTCCGTGGAGAATTGCCATCAACTGAGTTCCTGCGAGATCCATCGTCAACTGAGTTCCTGCGAGATCCAATATCAACTGAGGTCGTAGAAGATCCATCGTTAACTGAGTTCCTGCGAGATGCACCATCAATTGAGGTCGTGGGAGATCCACCACCAACTGAGTTCCTGAGAGATCCACCATCAACTGAGTTCCTGAGAGATCCATCGTCAACTGAGGTCCTGAGAGATCCATCGTCAACTGAGTTCCTGAGAGATCCACCATCAACTGAGTTCCTGCGAGATCCATCGTCAAATGAGTTCCTAAGAGATCCACCATCAACTGAGGTCGTGGAAGATCCATCGTTAACTGAGTTCCTGCGAGATCCACCATCAACTGAGGTCCTGAGAGATCCACCATCAACTGTGTTCCTGCGAGATCCACCATCAACTGTGCGTTCAATGGCAGCAATTCCCAAGCGACAAGGGTTCCTTTCCTGTACAAGGTAACGTTAACTAACAACTTGCACAAGTGAACTAAATCCTTAATTCATAACTTACTATAACTTACTGTTGAAATAATCTGAATTTTGTTGAAATAGGTGTCCAGATTAACATTTTTGATTCCACCAGCTATCCCAGAAATAAGTATGTATGAGGTAAACTCATCATTGATTTCATCGTTGAAGTTATCTTGTGTCACCTTAGCTCGAAGTTTGAAATTTGCAACTTCATCAGCCTAATTGTGGAATAGTTTCATTCATTATTGAAAAAAAAGTATATAAAAGTAGTAGCTATAATATTAAGTTTTGTATTTTACCATACCAAATTATAGTAGCATTACATTTTAAGTTGCTAAGCTAAAACTTATAGACTGAAAGCACAACCTTCAAGTTAGAAATTTGGAATTAGTGGTAAATTATTGCGGAGTGGTCAGTTTTAATAGTGGTCAAAATCTTAAATTATGTAAGTATATGGGCAAAAGGTTCTTGCACGACGTTTTTCATAGCTTTTAGAATATAACTAAAATTGCCCTTAGTATAGAGCACAAGTAGCTTTCGCTTCGTTTTCGCCACTTAATAAGCATGACAACATTAAAGTCTCACCGAATTTACACTATTGTTTTAACCTTTTCATATGTCTCATTTTTACGGACAACGATTAAACTTACGTATAATTGCCTTTTTAATCCCCTTATATTTCAAAAACGGTTCTCATACCCAAGGGTCTACAACTTCTGGACCTAATAGTTTCATGATCCCCTTAATTTTGAGTTTTCCCAACGCAGCTTCTACTGCATTTCTTAAATTGACTGTTGTACCTAAATGTTAAAAAAAAAACTTATTGAAAGTAGACAAGCCACTAAATGATGAAGTAAATCTTTCGATGCTCACCCGTAGTAAGATATATGAGCAGTTGGTTCTTATTTTTGGCGGAAAGTAAAGTACATCCAAGGCCTTTCACACCGAAGAACTATTTTGAAAAAATCCAGAATAGCAATTTATGTCAAACTTAACCTTAAATAAGTTTTTTTACATTCTGCCGTAGAGTTGCAATGTTTCCATCATCAATGAGTTTTTCTATGCCTTCAGGAGACAGCAGCTGGTCACGAGTTTTGTCGTCTTGCGAAATTGTACAGTATACAATTATTCCGTCGTTACCGTCTTCCGTTGGCTGTAAATTTCCTTCAACATTTGCCATCTCCGACGCAAGGTGTTCAATACGTAGTTGGGATTTGGAAATCTGCATTAAGAATTTCAAATTAAATTTTGAATTTTTTGACAGGAAATATTTGTTGCGCTAACAGATAAGAAATTTTTCAAATTTGTACTTGCTTACCGAAACCTTGTCGAATTCTTTAAAGCAAGTTTCTCCAATACGCTGTTTTATTGTCTTGTTGACACCAGTTATAAGCTTCTTTTCCGCACGCGTTGCTAAATTCAAACATCATTCTACTAATATATTGCCGCCAAAAATGTTGTTCATATAAAATTTATATAAAGAATTATAATATGAATAAGTTATTGAAATAAAATACCAAATGTTAGCATTAGTACAACTTGGAAGTATGTGTTAAAAATAAGTAGAGTTTTATCATTCTTTATCCGTTCTTTCATTGCATCAGTAGCTTTATGAATTTGCAATGATCCTATTGCAAAGCGATATGGTTTTTTTTCCTAAAAGAATAAAATGACGTTTATTATACAAATAACTGCAAATCCGTAGAAACATGTACAAAATTTCATTGGTCATATATCTAGTGTGTACATTAATTATATTACATATAACACCATAGAATTTTTGTTTTGTATATTTCTCTGTTTTCTTTTAGTTTAGATTAAGGAAATAATAATTTTGGTCAATTTGACTTACTTTCATCACGCGCTCCAAATTATTAGTGTATGAACTCCAAGACTCAACACTTTCAAGTCGTCCAAATGTTATCGGGAACGAGATCAACAATGTCGTGTCGTTTGGGTTTCGACTTTCAAAAGCATTAAGCGATTTGCCTTTGATAACCATATCTCGCACAGCGTTGTTGGCATCATTTTGCAACTGGAATGTTCAAGTTGTAATTCTATGGCGAGTAATTTTATATGGTTTTAAAACACGTACTTTTTTATTTCCTTCACGATGTAACAGCTTCTTTAGATAGATGTCATCAAGCTGTCGCAACCCTTGAATTACCAGTTTCTTGTTCTCCAGTGTTGTATCTAGCACACAAACCAGCGTCTACTAATTGCGTCTAGAATGTCTCGCAAAATTGATTGAATTCTTACCAGTCAGAAACGACACAACTAAATGCATTTTACCACCAACGCATGCCAGATCGACTCCAATACCCTTGACTTCAACAAACTAGGAAAAATGAATGAAACAGAATATAACATTCATTACCGACAGTTCGATGAAACGAGAAAGTTTGTTAATTAACAGCTTAATAGGAAAACTTTCACGTTTACTCACGTAAGTTTTGATAGTGTCGATATGAGCACGCGCAATACTAGATATCAGAGCAGTTTCTTTATCCATATTATAAATGTCCACCTTATCTTTCGGTTGAATTACATCGTTAAGTTTGCTGGGTTCCGCCTCGACATTTGCCGGGAGGCACAACGTGACTTCGTATGAACCAACATCCGAGGTGAAATTTAAAAGTGGATTCCCCTCTATCTCCATTTCTGCCTTCTTTTTCTCGGCTCGGAGTTGTACCAATTTAGTCTATTTATTATTAAATTAAACTAGAAAACTTTTTTTTGGCATATGCAATAGCAATAAACATACTAAATTTGGATCAACGTTGTCGAAATTATAAGCCGAAGGAGATTCAGATTTTTCTGGTGGCTTTAGCAGGTCTTTCAAAATACTCTGTGCAGCAATTGTAACGTTCAGTACTGCTGGACGTGCTGTATTAATAAAAAAAAACACAAATATAATAATTTCGTATAAAACAAAAAGTACAACCGTTGTGGCATAAACTTGTAAGTATAAGCAAAGCTCGTAAATGAATAAGCTTAATCAGAGACTGAAATTCTAAAGTGAAACAATTTTAAGCAACAGGATTTTTTACAATGGACTTGAAATAATACTATTCTTAATTATATCATAGTACATATTTTAATATTTAATATACATATTTTAATTTGTTTTCGCCAGACATGACGAAGTAAGTACAAGTGTTTAAATTTTACTGAAAGCTAATTATGTTGAGAAAATAATGTTAGTGTACTGAAGTATATTATTCCAAATCCAAGCTCTCGTTTACAATTAACTATACAATTAATTTTTAAACTTTTCTTAATTCTTCAATCCCTAGCCCTTCCTTCTAGTATAATTCTATAATTGTAAAAAAAAAAAATTTGTACCATGCAAAACAACCAAGGCAGCTTGCTCGGTTTTCCCGTTTGTGATTCCGATTCCGAGAGACAACACATTTAGTTCCTTTATCTTTTACATAATAACATTGGTATGGATTATTAGTTCCATTTTAGTAACAACGGTAGTTGTTTTGATGGAATATGTAAACAAACCTGTGCTACAATTTCGGGTGAAACTACTAGCTGTAATCCTTTTCTGTTAATTTTTACGTCAGAAAGAGTATAAATTTTGTATTCACGCGGCCCAATGCTCCGGCTACTAATTTGTGGGTTACTGCTCAACACCATGATCTCTTTATCAGCTTGTATTTGAGTCTGCATTTAAATAAATTCAGATAGATTTTACTTATTTATATATAAATTAAATTATTAATTAAATTATTATTTAATTTAAATTTATAGTTAAACAAAATAAATATAGCACACTCGAACTTGTCTTACCTCAATATCTAAGGAATCATTATAAATTTCGCATAATGTGCGAACAATTTCTAAACCAGAATCAACGAGCACCGCATTTGAGCCTATAAACAATTACCAGTGTTTGAACTATGTTACAATTTAGTTTGCAGCAAGTTACAAAAATGTTCTGATTAATGTCTCGCCTTGCGATACAGAAAGAATAATTTTAAAAACTGAAAACGGCTGCCGAGTCTAATGTTTTACATTAAAATTTTTAGCATGCACAATTAAACAAGACGGTTAAACACACACCATTAATCTTTTTATTGATGATTTACCTCTATTTATCCCAATAACATATTGAACTTTTCTAGAGTCCGTATCGGTCTTTGGGTCAAAATACTTCGGCTTGATGGAAATACCAGTCACGCTTTCTTCAGTTAGCTGCAAAATAAATAATGTTCTAATTCCATAATGCAATATAAAATGCACCTTGAGAAATCGGCACACTCAATTACCAGAAGTAGGAAAATTAGGACAAGAAATTGTACATTATGAAGTATCAAATTATCCAACTAAAGATAGAGTGATTGTGATAAATCGAGGAATTTGGTTCATTGCAATCATTATAACTGTTTGATTAATGCAAAAGTACAGTTTGATTTTGAAAAGTTATTTCGAGGTCGAAGGGTCGTGTCGGATTAAAGTGTTAAATTTTGTTTTGTAGAATAATAGAGTAAAATAGTGTACGTAATGGGGTCATTAAGGGGGTCCACGAGTGTCCACAAAGAAAAGTGTCCATATAAATATTGCTCTACTTCATAAGAGGAACAACTTTAGTAGGGATAATTTTTTATTTTATAGGGACCATATATGAACCATTTTCTAAATTTTGACCCCCAAGAGAGCTACTTGAGTTCAAACAAATAAGCTTGAACTGGATTGCATCTTAAGGAACTCATATCCGAAACAGATCAGGAAACTGCAGAGTTTTCGAATTACACTGCAACCCATGAAGTCTGAAAACCCGGCTAGCCGGCAACCCCGCACTTTTTTTTTAAAAACAAATACCACACAACAAAACCCTGCAGCTCGCTGTTGTGAGTAAACCGGCAAACCTGCACAGGTGACTGCAGGTAACAGCAAAATTTTTAAATGGATCATATTTTAGACAATATTTATTTCTTTTGTAATATTTATCAACTGGGCTAAATATCACGTTGAACATTGTTACCTTAAAAAAATTAACAAAATTAGAAGAGTTTAAGCATAAAATTTTCATTAACTAAAAAAAGATGCCAAAAACTCTAAAAACAAATTTGATTGTGTAGTTCCAATAATAATCGCGGTACTCTGACGGACAGACAAGTTGAAAAAATGAAGTAAACCTTAAAATTCCAACTTCAGCTAGTTATTGTTTTTGTAACAAAATTTACAGGTTTGAGGGCCAGGTTAATAATTAAAATTTGTATAATTTGCATTTGACAAAATAATTAACTCTAGATTAATTCTTCAAGGTATTTTTAGTTTACATATTTTTAGTTAGAATATTAGTTATATATATTTAGTTAGTTATGTTTTTCATTGTACATTATGACATGGAACCATTTTCAGTAATATGAATACTATTCTCAATACAGTGTTTAATCTCACCATATTTATAATAGGCGCATTTGAATTGTCCGAAACATCTTTAAGGAACATCTGCCTGACACTGGTTTCGAAATCCTTAGTAGACGTGCCATTGTATGGAACCCTAGGAGTCACAATATGTTGAACAGTGCAAGTCTTAGTACCCATTGCGCTAGCCATTATGTCGATTTGTTTGATATTTTTGGCTTCCTTTTCTGCAACATAGTGCGCCTATTGTTACAAATAAAGCGTAAAATATTTAACTAGTATTTTTGAAAATTTCCTTCATAATTTTTTATCAATTTAGTTAGTAATGCATGCTTTGGCAGATACATCATTTCAGCCTAGAAAGCTACTATTACTTTGTAGTTATTATAAATCACAGAATACAACTTTAATGTAATTACCCAACTGCATGCTTGCAACAATACAACATTGCTAACAAAATATACAGCAAGTAAACTACAAAGTGCAAGTTACTCGTGAGTAAAATTTTTGTGTGACTGTATCAATATGGTTTTGAAACTAATTATTTTTTAACAGTATTAAGTAACAATATTTTCTGGTTTTTAGCCCTAGGTAAGGCTTATGTGATCATGATGTCCGTCCGTTCATGACACGCTAGAAGACGAACTACATGTCACAGCTTATCAAGAGTTTTCACAATTGGCCTTCGAGGCAATACAAAGGTTAATTTGAAGATGAGGTTGGTGGGCCAAACCCTTCGTGGTCAAAAGTGAAGGTCAAACATTTTTAGACTTAGATGAGATGGTGGAACACTTAGGTACCACCTAAAATCAAGTATGTCACCGTAAAGCCGTCCTGCCTAAGCTTTGTATTTAGAACATATATGGCTATGCAACGGCTGAAATCTAGTATGGCCTAAATTGGGCCGCTCAGTCACAGTGTCCGGGTCAAACGGTCACTGTAAAGGGGTGCATGGTGCATGTTGAAAATGCACTTACTTTTAGTAAAAATTGGTACACTTGTGTACAATTAGGATATTGTTCTGAACACAGTTTAACATATTGTAAAATTATGTTAGCCCGAAACTCACAAAATCGTTGCGGTGAAGATGTAAATTAGAAATTATACAATAAATAATTTTGTTAAACCGTGTCTAGGTCTTCAAATGCATTTTGGTCATGGTGATAAGCGTATTTAGTTGTTTCTGAGTTAATTTTTTTAATAAAATCCTGGCTCGGGTTTCATCAAGTTGCACACAGTAAGTTTTGTCATTTGTCTCGATATAGGTTATCGTGTCTAATTCTTTATGCGAGTGCAATAGTTGTTGCTGTAAAATTGTAGATGGTGCTGTAGTTGTTGAAAGTGATTGGCTTACTTTAAGGTAGAACGGTGAACTCGGTTGAAAGTGATCGACTGTATCACTGGAATCGGGTATAATTGACAAGAAAAGTAACATTATGATGATGCGTCGTACTGAATTAAAACGGTGGACGCACTGTGCAGGAACGGATTTTTAGTATAGCACACATACTTTTTGTATCTCAGGTTTAATTTTGGAAAACATTTCTATACATTTGGTATATTCATTTCCAGCAAATATTTTAAAGCTCTTTACACGGGGACAAAGATAACTTTAAAGTTCTCCTGCGGTTCTACTATTTGCCACATTGTTACTACTTGAAATGCAATCATCTACTTACCACTCGATCTATTTTGTTAAGATAATGCAGTTTTCGGCCAGTGAGTTCTTTTACGACAGTTCCTAGAGTCTTGAACAATGCCAAAATCACCCTGTCATCCGAATGGGAGATTGCTATGAAAGATAGGAATACCAGCAGAAGGTTGAGCGTCCCCGGCTTCATAGCTGCGCAAAACTATCCAGAACAAATACGACACTAGCAAAAATTTTACTGATTAAATAAAAATTAATAAAAATTGGCAAACTGAGTTTGAATCTAGAAAATTCCCCTACTTTATTTCGAGACAGGTGTTTTTCTGCGATTTGAAAAAATGGGAGGCTGACGCAGCGCAGTCCCCTTACTTACTTACCTTACTTTTTCCCCATACTTGTTTTGATCAGCACTTTTATATTATTGAGCAACTGATATTAATATTTTTGCCAACCAATACTAACCTTCAAATCTTAAGTAAGAGTGTCTTCCCAGAAAAGAGCTAAACGCATGTCCTTAGCTACTACAAGGTTAAGAAATATATAAAAATTTAGCATAAAAGACTTTGTTAAACATTTAACAAATGGGATTTGACTATGTGAACAGAAAGAGAACAGAACACTGCTGTAGCAGCGTACAACTATAGAAACAGGTTTTGAATTTTTGTGATGAGCTTAACCGCATGCTAAAAGCCGTTGTTTTACCACAGGCCTTACATGAGCGACTTAAATTTAGAGGCAATATCTGTCGTACATTTATTATTATGTAGTTGCGAAACCAAATTTAGTTCTCTTGAGTTGCCAGCTCCGTTTTGGTGTCTTTACATTGTCTGCGTTTTACTAACAATTCTGCCCATTTTTTGAGTAACAGAATTTTTTTAAAAATTTACGTCAAGCGTCGCATTAAGTTTTACCTGATTATTTTAGATTTGAGGCTCCTTAACTAACGATGGTCCTTTTCGCCACGTATCCTTACTCCGGTGTTTTGTGACAACTGGAGTGTGGGTGGCGTCCCCTAATTTCTTTACTACACAGAAATCCTTACCTGAAAATTAAATCCGCACAATTTCAATCTAGGCAAATTGACATTGCTTACCCTTGAGCACTCGGAGGGGAGGCATTTTCAAGCAACCAACTCCTACGTCGCAAAGCTTTGCTGCAAAATGAATTGAAAATTTTAAAAGTATGACTCGTCCAGTTTTGCTGAATGTTTTTTACTTGTATTAACAAAGAAACTTGAAGACATCTCTCTAAAGAAATTAATAAGGCTCCACATAGTTTCTATTACAGAGTTATTACCTCAAGATTTTATTCTGTAAGTGTGTTTTGCAAGAGCAATGCTAGTACGTAAAAACAATACTAGAACTGCTAGAGTGACGCATATGTCTTGTGGAGGGGAATTTGAGAAGCCGTAGAAGAACCAGGCACTTATACAAAAACAAATCGGAGCTCTAGAAGTGAGTATACTGGGAGAAAATAGTGACGGCTTTCTGTTGGGAGCCTCCAATTGTCAGCAAAGGAAGAAGGTCTAGTATTACTTTATTTTACAATTATTATTAAATTATTGTTATACTTGTATTTCTGTTGATTTGTTTTAATAATACTGGAACTGTTTGATTGTAATGCTATTACTTTCCTTTTGTGATTAAGTTACGTTTTTGTTAATAGTAAATTGAAGGACACATTTAGGTACACATTATACTTATACAATGGTCTGCATGGCAAAAAAAAACGGCCCAAATAACCGTATAAGCTTGAAAATGAAATGAGTTCCTACATGGTTTTTAAATATTTAATTTTACGTAGCGATAGAGCACTACCGTGCATTATTGCTTAAAAATAACGTTATTAATTTTGTATATGGTGTTACAGGTTTTTCGATATACAGTTCTATTCACTATTAAACCTGGACAGTCAATTGAACATCCCATAGTAACCTCGTAAAAAATTGAAAACATGGAGGGAAATTTGTTGAAAAGTATGAAGAGCTTCGTTTTTTTTTTCAAAAAAGGCATTTTATTGGATTTAAAAAAAATTAAACCGACCCCTCATATTTTTAAAAAAATAAACAACTTGTTTAGAATTTGGTGTCCAGGTTTAAGTGAATAGCACTGTATATCAAATATTTTTAATTAATAGTTTTCTTTGGCTGTAAAGGATCATAAAAAATCTGGGAGTGATTAATGGTCCATCTGGTTAAATTGTCGGGAAACAGAACAATAAATAAAACAACCGAAAGATGGTGATCAGTTTCTTTTAATTTATGTTTTGTTGAAGAATAAAAACGTTCTGTGGTGGGCTGAAATTATTAAGCAATGTAGTTGCTTTTGAGGTAGAAATGATATTTAGGTCGCACCAAACCGAACTTATTTTTAACACATAATTAATTAATACATATTTAATACTACTTAAGGAAAGATAAGGTAACTATTAATAGTAACTATTTACTAGACCTGTAATGAGGACAAATTGATTTCGATATCATGGAAATAGTTATGATGGACAAATGTGGACCTAACCAAAGTGTTATTATAAAATATTATAAAAGGAAAGCAAAACTAGAAATGTAGTCTTAAATTTTCATCTTTTGGAGGATGGAGGAGGCTAAATTTGAATATAAATTGCAACAGATTATCATTGAAGCGGTTGACCAATTTGGTCAAATTTGCTCTTATCAAATGCTAGACTCACATTTTCACATTCAGTCATAAAGTAACAAGCAGCACTGGTTGGATTTTTCAAAGTGTGGGCCGACAACATCACAGACCAGCTTCAAAGTTTTCAAAAATACTGGTTGTAGATTTTAATTAATCTTTAAATTTATGAAGGTTATTTATCATTTGGAGAATGCAATTGGAGAAAAGGAGCAAACAAAGGCAGATCAAATGATGCATAGCTACCCACTTATTGTTAGTGGGTAAAATTAATTTAAATAAAAAATGCTCTTATCATTAACGTTCTAAAATGTCAAAAAACGTGAAAAAGAGTTGAAGGAGCTTTATCTAACGTTCCCGCTAAGCGGCTGGTCAAGATGTAAGGGAGAGGGTAGCGATATTGAGGAGAGGACTTATTAGTATACATGTATGCTAATGAGGTTGTCTTCTAAATTCTCAAAAGGCTACTGGGAAAACTTATCGAATGATTTCCATATCCTCTGACTATGTATCCTAACCACTGAGATACGGGTATACACAAGGTCAAAATCTAGGCAATTTCTTAAGGAGAAAACTACTATTAAATTTTTTTTTGCTAATCCGTCGATTTTTCAACCCCCGTTCTCAGGCGGAGAGACAGAAGTTCTTAACCACTAGGCAAACTCGGCCAAATTCAAGAAACGTAATTAATTATTTCCTTTAGTGTTATTGACCCCGTTTGAAACCCACGTGACCCTTGCTCTAGTATAATTTGGGAGCCGGGTGACGTCTTTATGTTTGGTCCCCTTTCCGGCTACTGGCCTTATCAAAGAGCGGGGTGACGACCAATGTATATTTCTTGGGAAATGTTTAAATTTTATTTATCTGTATCGTATCTTGTGGCTGATCAAATTGTCCAATTTTTTTGCTAGTACTAGGCCTCTGAGATTACTATTTAACTCTGCTCTGTTAAATTATTTTTAACTTTATTAAGCTGACTTATAATTCCTGTTGTTGAAGGCTCAAACTGGGTGTGTTAATACTTTTACCATCTTTTGCAGTTTAATTTGTCAAATATCAGAGTTGAGTTCATATTTTTGCCCAAAATTGGATTTTATTTATTAACAATTTTTAACAAAAGGCGATTAGAATTAGTCAGTACATTAAATAATTTAAAATTACTCCTTGTATACTCCACAAAACTTAGACTCTGGTGGTCCCGGTTACCGAATCCCTTACCTAAATTCTGTAGTCAAAATTATTTTAAAAAAACGAAAAACGGTTCAGAATATATATGCCCAGTTTCAAAAACAATTTAAAAGTTTTTCAGTATATTCTCCTTTCAACCTTGAATGCAAAGCTAAATAACCATTTTCAAGATGTACAACGTAAATATTTTAAAGTAAAATACTGAAATCAGATTATTGTATTATTTCTATAAAGTTGTAAATGCATCGGACTCACGTGGAGAAAGGATTGATAGTTAATCTTATCGCATTACCTCGCCAGCCGTGAGAACACTTCAATTGATAACCTTGATTTAGGTAAAGCATATCGCATTTGTTTAGTTTTTGCAGAAGCAATTCTTTATTGTCCCGTTTGTAGAACATTTGTAAGGTTGAGGTCTAGTTGTGAGAGAGAAGTGCGGGAAGGCGAATCATCTGATATTAAGTGTTTGAAAAATATCTGGAGAATTTTGAAAAAACTACCTAGCAATTGAGTTCTATTTGAAAATGTTGTTTAAATAATTAACTTGAATATATATATTTTACAAAAAAAAAAAAGAAAGTTTATAACAATCAGTTGTAATGGCATGGTTTGAAATCATATGTAAATCATTCCTTTATGGTCCATTTGTTGCATTTTTTATTTTGATTTTTGTACCTGCTGCCTTTGGCAAAACAATTGGATTTAGAAGAAATTACGTCCAGATACTAATATACTTATTTGAGGTGAGTTGATAAGTTTTAGGTGACTTGTTTTGAGCTAAATTGAGCTAATTTTTTGTCCGTTTTACGACTCTGAATAATTAAAAAAAAATGAAGGTTGAACTTAAATATATTTTTTTTAAATTCTTAAGAATTTTATGCTTTATTTAGATTTTAGTATTTACGAACTGATAATGATATTCAAATTTGCATTCTAATTAACTATATCTATATATATTTGAATACTATGCTACTGTACTATATATTATATTACCAATATTTTTTTGACTAGTTTTTATTTCTTTTGCTTTAACGCTAGGTTACCTAACCTTATGCAAGGGTTTGCTGATAAGAAAAAGAATAATTACATAATTTTTAATTAACAGTATGGAAAGCGCAGGATTGACAAAGCCCACAAAATCAAATCGGCACAAAATCGTGCTAAAAATTTTAACACTTCTGAAACCGAATCAGAATCCGAAGACACAAACGCCGAAGTTTTTCAAAACAGTGTTCCAGTCTCTCGAAAGTTTTTAAGGCGAATGTCCACAATTTCTGACGCAACGGAAAGTAGCATACTGCAAACTACAAAGAGGCGACTCAGTATTTCCGATGACTCCATGGAACCAATTGCAAAATCATTCTCAATTTCTGTTAGTAACTTTTTATAAAAAATTGTTTGATGTACAATTAATTATATCAGAAACATTAACAGTCTGTTGTATGTCCTTACACACAATTTCAGGAGGAACCCATTGCCGAGGAACCCGCTGACTTTTTGCTAACCGATATTTTTGAATTTGTTGCCACCGGCATTGAAGCCATTGTCAATGACCAAGTAACGCAGCGTTTCATCGCTGAAGAACTCAAGGTATTGAATTCAGTAGTAAAATTTGACTTTGTACTCTGTAATTTTTTATAAATTTTCCAGTTCCGTTTCGTTTTTACAAACGGATCTACAAAGTTTTCACTATTTTTAGTAAAACTTGCAAAAAAAAAAGCGATGTATAAAAACTTATAATACATTAATAGCAATGTATATTACATTATTTATTTAAATGAGCCATTGATTTTGAAAGTTTCTTTATTGCTTAATATTTTTATAAAACATGGACATTATTAATTATTTAGATACATTTAAATTGTAGCTTTTAGTAATTGAGTCAAGCAATTTGTCTCATAACTAATAGCTGAGTGGATAGTCAGATGAGTGGAGTTATTGCTAGCATGACATATCACGTGCGTTTGTTATTGCAGCGAAGTCACAATAAAAGTAGGCAAAAAGAAAAGTTTTGAATCATGCAATATTGTTCCAAAGTCATATGTGAGTATTGTGAGATAAAAGTACAAAGAGCAAAGATTATTAGACGCACGAGCGTAATCTATGGACTCTTTTTTTCCAAAGTGAATCCTATTGTGTAAGCAATTCCTTATAAATATAAGGTTCAGTTCAAAAAATAAGTCAAAACTTATTATTTGTATTTAAAAGTTTTGTAAAATAATTTGAATTGGTTTATTACAGTCATGGAACCTTTTGACAAGGACAAATCGTCGCTACGAATTCATTTCTTTCCGGTTGTCTTTCCTGTGGGTCGTTGGATGCATACTACGCTACTGGATCCTCCTTCCAATTAGACTATTATTCTTCCTTGTTTCCGTAATTACAATTACAGCACTTATAATCAAACTAACTAGCGTTATTTACTACAATTAGTGCAAAAGTAATTACTTAAGTACAAGGAATTATGCATGCTCACTTTTAAGCTTCGCATGCGCTACACTTGAGCTTGATTTTATTTTACCTTTCTTGTGCAATTTATTACTCTAGATATGCAGGAGTGTACATTAATTGCTAACTTTAAACTCATCAATTTCAAATTAATGATTAAAATTGACTTCATCATTGTGTTCTAGATGGTGACGCTTGTCGTTTCCACATTCTGCATTGGGCTCGTTCCCAATTCCTTCCAAAGAAAACGAGAACTCCATGATGTTGTGATGCGCTTTTTGAATCGACTTTTTTCTCGATGTTTTTCTCTCATTGCCACCTACCACCAAACAGAAAATAAACCAAAAACTGGAGGCATTTGTGTTGCCAATCATACTACTGTGATGGACATTGTACCCTTAGGTTGCGAAAACTCATTTGCACTTGTAAGAGAGTCAATTAAAATAGCAAAACCGCTGAAAAATTAGTCCAAGATTAGTATCAATTGTTCTTTCAACTAGAATGTGGCGCTTTTAGAAGCAATGAAAATGAAACGTTTTTTTTTCAATAAACGTTTAGCTTCTTATTTTTCATATTTTCTGCGTGTTGTGAAAGTGAAAGTGCTTCTAATTAAAATTAGGATTTTGAAACTTAAATTAAAACTTAAAATTATTTTGGGTTGACACACTACACAATTCTTAACTAATATCATATTTAATAATTGACTGGCTCGTTACAATTTTAAGCAAGAGTGCTACAGAATAACAAAACTTTTACTAAAATAATTGTTTTGTCCATAATAAACCTGTTGTAAATTAGGTAGGTCAAAAGCACGGTGGCTTCTTGGGATTCTTGCAATTCATCCTCGGAAGAGCAACACATCATGTAATGTTTGATAGGACAGAGGCTAAGGACCGCATGGCTGTAACAAGAAGGTAATTAGTAAAGTTCGATGTGCGGATAATTAATTGTCAATTTGTAAAACTTGGTTGTTGATTAAGTTAAACCGATTTTTGAAGGCTGCAGGAACATGTGCAAGACCCCAATAAACTTCCAATTCTAATATTTCCTGAGGGCACTTGTATCAACAACAGTGCTGTAATGCAGTTCAAGAAAGGATCGTTTGAAGTCGGCGGAATCATATATCCAGTTGCAATTAAGGTTTTTTTCTATATTTTTTTTCAATCGTTTAGTTATAGTTTCTTAGGAATTTTGTAGTTAAAATTTAAAATAGTTAATGTGTCAAGAAGTATAAGTTGTAAAACGTTGGTTAAATGATACAACCTTTCAAAAATGATTCATAGAAACCTTTTTATTATTCGAAATTTAGTAAAACATAAAGACCAAAAATCCATTCCTTCCAATTACAATTTTTTACAAAAAATCCTTAACTTAAATGAAAAAATCTACTAAAGTAACAAACTCAACTCTAGAGTTTAATAGTAGTATTCAACATTTACTCAACATGAGATTTATTTTGAAATTATATTATATTAATTATATTTATTTAAATTTGAAAATTATAATTTCTTAGTATGATCCGAGGTTTGGAGATGCATTTTGGAACTCGAGTGAGCAGTCGATGCTGCAATATTTGTATATGATGATGACGTCGTGGGCGATTGTCTGTGACGTTTGGTACCTTCCGCCAATGACGAGGCTTGATGGAGAGTCAGCAATAGCTTTTGCAAATAGGGTATGACAGCCATTAAAAATACGAAAAGGATGAATATCAAAATTCAAGTTTTTCAAATAATAAAATAGTTGTTGCATTCTTTAACTTTGAAGGTTAAGGCTGAGATTGCACGTCAAGGAGGACTTGTGGACTTAGACTGGGACGGACAATTGAAGCGAAACCCAGCAAAGCGAGAGTGGAAAGAAAAGGAGCAATTGAAGTATTCCAAGAAAATTGCAAGTTCCCAAAGCCACACAAAGATCGAGTCATCAGATCTTACAAAAAATTCAACTGAAGCACAAAACAGCAACAAAAAATAATCGTGTAAAGTCTGCGACTTTTAAAATGCTCTGTTAACTAGGTGTATCGATATTTGCATCCCCGTGTAATGCATTTGGAACTCAATGTAGATTAACTGATATTAAGTTAGTTGCAGGAAGTGATATTTTTTGTAATGTAAAAAAATATTCAAAATGGAAGTTTTTTCAAAATTAGCCAGTTAGATTTGTATCTTCAACTACTTTGTTTCTAATTAGGAAAGTGCAATTGTAAGAAAAAAATCAACTGTGATGAAAAAACTGCAAATTATACTGTTGCAGTGATTTTATTTTTTGTTGGTTTAGTCGGTTTAAGTGCCGAATGTTAAAGGCTATAAAATCCGATATTATAACCTGTTAACACTATTATGCAAAATTAAGCGAACAAATGTATTACAATTGTAAGATGGATTGGTTGCGAACTTGAGCATTATAAATCAAGAAATGATTATGTAAAAATAATCCTATTATTACACCATCGTTTGCTTATATGAAATGATTGCCGGCTCATTCATATTCAAAATATTGTAGTAAGCTATTCAGCGGACAACTGTATAAGTTCGGTTTGTAATCTAGGCTGGGGAACGTATTCAACTTTGATACTTAAGTATTCTGTTGCAAATTTAAGGAGCCAAACTAACCTAATTACCCAAATTAAAATCTAAAACAACAAACAACTTAACAAATAAATCCTTAAAAATGCATACAGAAGTCGTTTTTTTTTAGAGAAATGGCAAAATTTAATTATTAAATTTTTAAATTAGCTATTTTGTGTTAACAAAGAAGAGTCGATTATAGGGCTTGAATATGATTAATAGAACCTATAATTCTACTAATAATTAATAAGTATAATTGTCCAGCATAAAAGTATTCTGCCTTCAATTTAATGGTTGCTTATTCTTGCTATGCAAAAGAGCTCCTTCCAGATTGCGACTATCTGGACCCCAAGAAACATTCGCTAGGTTCCAGTTTGTCTTGGACATGGTTGAAGTTTGTGTGTTATGACAAATCAGTTGTCATGTTGTCATTTGCACATTCTGCCAAATTTTCTTTGATTTTTTTTTGCTGTGTCAAAAGTGTCTTTTCCATCATTGTTCAAAGGCATGCTAGAATTCCCTGTAAAATTAAAATATGGTTTCAAATGCTTAGCTAGGCTTGTCACTCAAAGTACGCATCTTAGGGCATAATGCACAATCATATAAACGATCAGGCACCCTTACCTCTTATTAAAATACGTAAGGTTGATATGTATGGCAGATGAGATTTATGTACAGCAAATTCAACGATTGAATGAACGAAGTAAGTTAGACATCTGGAATTAATAATTCTATGCAAAGGAAACATGCGTTTGTATATTAGACTTCATGCAACATATTAAGGAA